>BMAW01095022.1:238637-262872 GCA_019974015.1 Nephila pilipes
GAGGTGCATTATTACTCTTGAGAGTTTTGTAGTATAGTGTTTAGTTGGAATCAGACTCAGCCTTTGTTAACAAACTCTCCATCTAGCTATAACTGCGTACCAACCTACCTGATTACCCTCAGGGCTTACAGATATGCAGTGACAAGAGATATTATATGATAACATATATATAATATATATATATATATATATATATATATATATATATATATATATATATATATATATATATAACCTTGACAAAAAAAATGTTAAAAATTCTGAGATAATGATACTCAACATTATATTTTCTTTGATTTGTAAAAGAAAAAAAAGACATAAAGCACCATGTAGGACATTTTTCTCCTGGGATCTGATCATTATTTTGGAATCGAAATCCATTGTAGAAACAAAAAGATTTTCAAATTTCAAGCTTGTATGTCATCTTTAGGGATATTTATCTAAAGTGTCTTGTGATATTGACAGTTGATCTATAGCATCAAATCAAAATATGAAGGTTAGAAAGATACTATGTATTTGGCTTTGCATTTCCTTGTGTATCATCACAGTATTAATACTTTGAAAGTTAGTTTAAATATTAAAGTCTACCTTAAAATCATTTTGTTAATATTTTAAAATAAAGTAAAAAGAAATATTTTATCTGATGTTTTTCTGCCTTTAGAAAATATAAATATTCTTCGGGTGAGTTACTTGCAGAATGGTGTAGGTGGTGGAAAGTACCCATTGTTAATTCACTTCTTAGTGATGATAAGTAAGTTATTCTCTCTGATTTATTATTTCAGTAATGACTGAAGAAATTTTTAATTATTATATTGGTAAACATAAATCAAATTATGAGATATTAAAGCATTTTAACTGCCTAAAACTTGGGAAGTTATAAGTAAAACATTTATATTAACTAATTTTGATTATCACCCCATTATCATCATTTTATCTTCCTAAATCTTGGAGTAATAAATAAAACATTTGTATTAACCTATTTTGTTATTTGTTTTTATATTCTTTTGTTATCACATATCTTTCGTTTTATTTCTTTGATGATTAAAAATTTACTTTGCAGAAATATGTACAAATGATGGTCAAAAATGTGCAATGCATTGTAATATGGTTATTAAATTCTGAGAAACTTGTTTTACATTGTATATTTTTCTTTCTATAATATGATTAACCCTATTGCTCTGGGTACTTAATTAAATTTTATTAAGGCAAGCATTCCATTAGTGTATTTTTTATTTTTATTTGCTTATTTTGTAGTACATTGAATTATAAAACAAGGCCTTGAGCAACTTGTTGGAATTTGGCAGTGCATCATTTTTTATGTTTATTTTAAACAAGCCAATTTTTTTTTAATTTAATCATTTTGATTTCTCTAAATATTTTTATTGAATTGTATTACATGAGTAATATTTTTCTTTGAGGAATGTTGTCTTGTTTAGTATTATTCAAAATTTTAAAAAATTACTACCTTTATTAAAATGAAAACACTGCAAAGTTTGACAAAAATTGACAACTTTTACTTCTCTGTCCAAATTCAATTAGAAAGTGTAAAAAACTTCCCATTTTGTTAAATTTTTTGTACCTATGCCCCCAATCCATTTTTTTTTTAATCTTTTTTTTGCTTTCCCCCCCCCCCCCCGTCCCCGCTTCTAATCCTTTATTGCTGCTACTAGGTGCATGTGTGTAAGGTATCTTGATAGTAATTTGGTGTGTGTATGTAAGACTTCTTAATCTTCAGCTTTAATTTTTTCATGCTTACAGATACTGTCAATTGCCAATACTCTGCTAGTGAATGAGGAAGTGTGAGTGCCACCAAATTTTTATTTTTGATAAAATGACAAAAAGCCTTGATCACCACACTTCATCCCTGAAAGCCTTTTTGAATCTTGAGTATGATTTACACTTAAGAATATCTGCTTTGTGCAAATTTTAATGCAACAGTATTGCTCAAGTTTTTCTATCATTTTGTTGAAAACAAACAAAAAAATCCAATGTTGCTCACACTTCCTCACTCAATGACATTCTACCCATAACTGATAACTTCTGTAGGCTGGGAAAAGTACATATATGTACCTTTGGATTGCTTACTTGTGTTCGCCAAAAAAATGCCTCTTTAACATGACAAAAATTATGGTCCAATATTTTTTAACACATCATCATTTTTAATATTAACTTTTCAAGAAAATGAAAAATACTTATTATACTAAGTAGAATGTATTAAAAATATGTTTTTCATATTATATATAAGAAAAATAAATTTTGGAATTATAATTAGCATATTAAAAGTTCATGAATAAAAAAAGTTTATGAGAAGATATAAAAGTGTTTTGTAAAAATGTTAACAAAAATTCATATTAATAACCTATCATTCAAAATTATTAAAATTGTATATCCTTTTCATTCTAGGTTATTAATACAAGGTGTTTCTAACCTTATACTGCCCTGGACACTAAATACTGTTCCCAAATCATATGATCTTCTTCTAGATATTTTTAAAAAAGAAACTTGTAAGACTTCTGCTGCAAAATTAATACTCATCCGGATAGCCATACAGATTGGAATATATGAATTGCAAGTAGAAGTCAGTACATTATTAACTATGGTCATTTACTGTATCAAAATATTTCTTGTTTATTTGGAAATTATTAATTTGCTATTAGACAAGAAATACAGAATGCAATAAGTCCTTGCTATTATAAATATAATGGATACTTTTTTAACCTCATTCATATTGCATGCTTTTGTAAACTGAATGCAATTCTTTATGTTTGTAGGTAAATTAGAAGTAGTCCATATTTATTTATTTGCATTGAAAAGACATTAAACTTTAATTAAAAAAAGCATTTTTTTAAATCATTTTTTGATTTGGGGGATATCATTTAATGTTTTATATAATGATATATTTTGAGTTAATTTTGTGATTTTGGGGAAATCAGAATTAAGCTTTAAGAGAAGTATAGTAAATTTAATAAATATAGTTGCATTTTTAAAACATTCTAAAAAATAAAATAAATGTTCTATACAAAGTTTTGCAAAGAACAGATTCAGTCACCCGAGGTGTACTTTTTTATATATAATTATTATTAAATTACTCAATTAAGTAGAAGAATTAAAGTAAACAATGAAATATCGAGAAATGGACAATAGTAAACTTCCTGTATTCAAATTAAAGGAAATGATAAATTATTAAATTGAATATATATTTAAGCTAAATGTTAAAAAAAAATTATTTAAAATTGAAAAGTGATCTGGTTCGCCAAAACACGGTACCTAAAACAATAGCCCCTTGGGAGGCTAATAATACAAAATGTAATAAATTGCAGTTAAATGGAACAACTGATGTCAACATTACATCTCAGCGCTGTTTGATTTGAGTTTTTTACATTATTGAACTATACTTTTGTTGTACAAATTTGTCACAAATTTATAATTTATATATATATATTAAAAATAGGTTTCCCCATAATGTCCCCCCCCCCTTCCTTTACAAGGTAATTTTTTCACATATTTGAATGTGAATACAATTTAATTTTGGTTACAGGAAATAAATTTTGTACGAAGATATATGCATCATCAAAGTATACATATGCGAATGGATGCCCTTTCTGTATTATGCAATTCTTCTAAAAAATCAGGTAAATTTTAAACTTATTTTCAGTTTTTAAATTTTATTTGTTACCTATGAATATGATTCGATTTTTTTTTAGTGAAAGGAAGTGAATTTTATTTTTTATCAACAATTTTAATTAAAGAATTGAAAAGTTTGTTTAAAAAATGATTTTATATTTATTCCAAAATAGATATATTGACTTGTGAAAAATTTCCAATCCATTTTTAAATGACACTGGTTTTACCACATACATATAATTTTACTAAATGATAGAATGTTCTTTATATTGATAAGCAATCTTAAATTGCCTTAACTTATTTGTAATATCTTGACCTTTTGTTTAGCACAATATATCCCTTGAGGATTCAGTGTCAGAAATTAAAAACCAACTAAAATAGATAACAATAGTAGCTTATGTAAAAATGTACAAAAATAAGTCAAAATTTCTTCATTACATTAAAAATAACTTTTTTTTTTTTTTTTTTTTTTTAAGATTTCCAAAAAAGTTATAAAATATATTTGTTCTGAAACTGATTTCCTCTCAGATCAGCTTCAAATTGCTATTCCTTTATTAAATAAAAAATTTTATCACTAAAGCATGAAAAATAATTCGAAATAAAAAACAAAAATTTTTTATAATGGCAAAGTTTATTTAAAAAAAAGTTATTGAAATATTAGTTAAAACTTGTCACAAATGTCTAAATATTGCATTGTTAGCTGAGTAAGAATGATTCCCAAAGTATCAGAGCTCTAGCTTGATGGGAAGTTGGTTAAATTAACAATCGAAAATTTGATGACACACTAATACACACACTGAGTGAAATACATAAAAACGTTAAGACTAACTAAAATTAATTAATTCATCCGATAAATTAAATGGTTGAATTGCAGTTTAGCTCAACCATCCTTGGCAACAAGAATTATTTGGCGGTATTTTGCCAAATGGGGCTACCCTGATCCGTTTCTCGGACAACGTTCAGCCAAAAAAATCGCTTAGTTTGGCAATTTTTGAGAACGTGCCAAGTGGTTGGGATAAACTGCATTATTAAAAAAAATAATTTAAATGTAAGTTAAAACTTGTTGCAAATGTACAAATATTGTATTGTTAGGCGAGTAAGAACGATTCCCAAAGTTTCAGAGCTCTATCTTGATGGGAAGTTGGTTAAATTAACGATCAAAAATTTGATTACACACACACAAACTGAAATACATAAAAACGTTGTAAAATAGTATAATATGTACAAATTTTATACTTCTATATATAACTTTGTTACAGTTTTTTTAAAATATCTTGATATTTTTTCCGATATCCATAACTTATTTATTGGGAAAAAAAGCATTACTACTTAGAATTGAAAAGTATAATATTAATTGTAAATACATCTGTATAACATTAGAATAAGAGTCAAAAAATTATTTTAAAGAAGATTTTAAAAAATTTGTGTTGCTTCTAGTGTGGTATTAATAAAACCAAACCAACTGATCATTAACACATTTGGGACAAACCCTGATGGTTATTTTGCATTGGATTTCTAAATTGTTGCAACCATTTATAATAATTTTTAGGTTATATTTGTTTACTTTGAGTATGCATGTATTTATTTTATAAATGCTGCAATACTATAAAAATAGCTGTAATTATGTTGTGCATCTAATATCTCTTTGAATATGAATGTGCAAGAATGGTTTTAAAACTTGTGTCTGCCGCCTTACTAATTTTTAAAACAATTTATCTAAAATTTAATAAAACAATATTATATTTTGTTCAGTAAAAATGCTTATTATTTGATGTTATTACAATATATTTTTTTATCATATTAAGGATGATATTATGTATTTAATTTTCAGAGCCATTGTCACCTAGAGTGTTGATGATACTGTTAGAATTTATTGAAGCAAATTTTAATATAGATTCAACTGCATTCCAACATCTATTTCTTTCCCAATTACGAATCCTATTTGTAAGAATTCGTGATAGTTTGGTTCAAGAATACCGTTCAAAATGTAAAGATGCGCATTTGATACCAGAACATCATTTGAAATCTAAAAATGTCCATATGCAACTTAATCAACCTCAACTTGGTAAGTTTCTTAAAATGATTTGTTAATTTATATTCGTTCATCAGTACATGGGGAGAGTTTTGTCCCTCCTTAATTATGATGAGCTAATATGTATTTTCAAACACAGAAAGCTTTAAGAATTTTTCTGAAATGATTATTCCTACATGTTCCTCACTCGAGACAAACATTTTATAGTGTAGAATATTTTTCGTAAATGATTAAACCATGACAAGTATTATTTTTTTAAAACTTCTTATGTAGTTAAATATAAAATTTCACTTACTGGAATGTTCTTGTGAAAGTATTTTTTTTATGTAACTAATTGAATGAATTTTTAAAATGTAACTATCAATTTTTATTACTTATTAGATATATAGAGGAATAAGAATGAACTTCAAATTCGAATAAATTGATATTGTCAGCATTTTTCTCTTAGAAATTTCAAATTTTTTTCAAATGAAAAAAAAATACATTTTCAAATTTAATGATATTGAAAACATTAGAGATGCTTAAAACAAGTAAAACATTAAATTTTTAAGAAGTATTTTCTGGTGTGTTTTCATAAAATTGAAATATTTTAAATAACTATGAATTAATATCTTAATCTAATTGTATTATTGGAAACATAATTAAAAAGATAATGATAATCAAAATGATTGCTTAGAAATGCAGAACATATATCTATAATGCAGAATTAATATTTATAAATGATGAATAAAGACTTATTTTTTAATTGAGTATTTTTTTTATATATAATAAGTTTCAAAATATTAATATTTTTGCAAGAAACTAATGGCTTTCTAATAATATTCTTTTAAAGTTTGAAAATTTGTACTTATAATCTGTTTATGAAGTGTCCTGATTTCCAGATTTTGTTGATAATGCCGCAAAAGTTGCTGTTATAAACACTTATCCTGGTGCTTGTTTCCAGCGACGTCGCACTTCTCTTCATTTGTTGAATATAATTTTTGATGTATTTATTACATCACCTCTTGGTCAAAAACGAAAGGAAAAACCATCAAGTAAGCATTATTAGTCTCCAGTTTCCCATTGATTCTTCTGATTTTTTTAAAAAAAATTAATTTTTTTTTTTCCTTATAAAAAATTTAGTAAGATTAAAATTGCTTTTATGAAATTTTTCAGTATATTTATGTTATAATCCAAATAGTAACTTTTAAGTTTGTGTGCAATTTTAGATAATTTACTAATTTTAAATTAACTATAATAAGAGCTTGAAATACATTTATGTAATACAAAGAATGAAGTATAACATTTCATTTTTCTTGATATAATATTGATAATTAAAATTTAGAAGGTATTTTTTTCAGTTTGCTTTTGATTTCCTTCTAGAATTAGTGAAGCATGTTATCCAAGTGGCTCAGTTGCAAGGAATTTGGGGATTTTTTAATGATGGTACACTTATAAATCTTTTTCCATGTATCATAGATTATACAGATGAGGTAATAATATGTTTTAATAAGTATACTTAATAGTGTTCTATATGTTTAAGCAAATATTTAAAACTGTTATGTTTCATCCAAAAATGGTTTTGAGATAAAAGGGTACATTTGAGTTTTATATTGTGCAAATTAATTGTTTTTTTTTTTTTTTTTGGTAGTGTGTCTGAAACCACTTCAAACTGATTTTATCTGCTTAGACTGCATGTAAACCCCCTCAAACCAAATTTATCTACTTACAGTGGGTGACTGATCAACCTAACCGGTTTTATTAGTGTAGAAGTATTTGCCGCCTTTTTTTTTTTGTGTGTGAGCCTTTGAGCGTGGCAGTTAGTTGTTAATGTTTACTCTCTTTCTTTCACTTGTTCAAAATTGAATATAACTCCTAGGAAGCTAGCTAAAATTATAGCTCTTAAAGATCACACTTCAATGACACTTAGAGAAATAGCTTCTGCAGATGGTGTAGGCAAATTAAGTGTTTCAAGGATCCTAACTTCATTCAAAGAATGTGGATAAGTCTCCAAACAGGAAAGATGCTCTAGTCGAAGAAAAAAAAAAGTAGAAAGGTAATAGAAAGTGCTAATGGAAAACTACTGCAAAAACTTAGAAAATTCTAATAAAAAATAGAAAAATAAATCCAAGGAAAACAAGCTCAGGCCTTCAAATTAATTTATTGGTATCTGGGTTTGATGTGAGTAGATCAACTGTATGACATAGGCCTCTGAACGCTGGCCTTAAGGCAAGGAGACCAACGAAAAAATAATTTTGAACGTCTAACATGAAGAAAAAAAGTTTAGCATGGGCAAAAAAGTACAAATCATGGACTGTTGGTGACTGGAAGATAGTAGTTTTCAGTGATGAAACTCATTTATTTATGCAAGGATACATGTCAGGTGTTGTGACACAAAGTGATTGTGAATCTTTGAGGCATGACCATAACCAACAGACTGTAAAACACCTGCTGAAGTAGATGTTTTGGGTTTTTTTTTTTTTTTTTTTTCATGGCAAATGTCACTGAAAGCTTAGTTTCATTTCAAGGTATGATGAATTCAAATAAATAAGGCATAAGATTAACGATCGTATTACTGCACAAGATTGTTTCCTTCATGAAGACCTTTAATGGAACATTTCTTGCAGGGAGAATTGTGACAGCAAGCCAACAGTCATAATTTCCTGTCATAATTCAAAATTGGTAAAGACAATTATGCTGGAAAATCAAATTAAAGTGCTCAGTTGGCCTCAAGATCTAAATACCATTTAGAACTTATAGAATATTGGGAAGAAGCATTTAGGTAAGATGGATTGTACAAAAAAAAATGCATGATAAACAATACATTTCAAGTGTGGTTTCATGATGAGGAACTCTAGAGCATGTGTACTTATCTAGTGGAGACAATGCCAAAACATCTGCCAGAGGCCATAACTGCTAAGGGAGGGCATACATTATACTAGAAAATGTATTGCAAATGTATGGAGTGAATAAAAACATAATTTTCTTTTTTAAAAAAAAGCGATATTTTTTACTTTGTCCCATTTAATTTGCACAGCTATAAATATTCATATCAATCATATGTTACAGTTATGACAACTTTTGTGTAGTATTCTAACATTCAAATGTCATTACTTATTCAGCCTAAAGCTGAATTTTTGGAACTACTTGGTATCTAATTTTATGTAATTTTAGTCTTAATTTAGTTTTTTTTTTTTTTTTTTTTTTTTTAATTCTAATTTTCTGGTTGTAATATTCTTGTCATGTAGTAATGACTTGAAATTGTTTGATATATTGCTGATTACTATAATTTAATAGTAATCTAAAGGTAAATTATTTAATATAAACATAAATTAATGCTTCTCCCAGCTCATTATAAAGTTTGTTATTTCAATTTTTTTATATATAATTATTACTATTATAAATTGTATCCTAAAAATATGTTTCATTTGCAAAAAAAACTCGTCTTATGTCAGGGTCATAATTTCCTTATTTGTTAAGAATACTTTTACCCTTTTTTAAATCATAAACATTATTATGAGTTAATTTAGAACGTATTGTTTAAAACTGGAACTTTCTACAAATGAAATCCTTTTGGTTCTTATAAATAAAAAAAAAATCTAAAACTAATTATCATGTATTTTACATTTGTTGAGAATGTGGAATTAATGCTGTCAATCAGTGATTCTCAAACTGGTACACATACTAGTGGATATACATGAAGACATTCCAAGGAGTATATGAATAGCTTAAGAATCAGTTTGCAATAACCCAGCAAGAAATTTGTTTATAGTTAGTTAATATTTTATTAAGGGGATATGTGTTAGATCTTGGTTACCAGCCAGAGGATATGAGGAGAAAAAAGTTTGAGATTCACTGCTGTAAATAATTAAAGGGGTTACTTTTAGATGTAAAACTTTAATGAAAGTCATGATGCTTATAATAAAGCACCTCCTGCATTCAGATCTTAGATTTACATCTGTTTTCACATCTTGAAAAATTTCTAAGTTCATTTTATTTCTTCACTCCACAAGGTGTTAATCACCTTTAGATGAATAGGAGCATCATGCACCCAAGGGACCCCATTGTTCTATTTTACCCTTCTTTCTCCTCCCTCTTTTTCTTGTGACAAATATATTCTTTTTGGGGGATTTTCAGTGTTTTTGTTTTTTGTGTATAATTTACAATATTGTTTAACTATCATGCAATGGGTGAGTTGCTAATTTTTTTCACTTTTGTTTATAACTACCTTTTGTTTAAAAAATCATATGATTATATATATATATATATAAAAACACTTTCAATTTTAAAAAAAAATGGGGTGTCTCATCTTGCTTACACACAGGTTGACTGCTTATCAGAACGGATTTCTTACATGCTTATCTCTGACCACAAGGGGTCTCTAGTAGGGTTTCTTTCCCGGGAAATCATAAGATTTCTGTACTTTTTCTATTCCTGGGAATTATACTTTGTTCCCGGGAACGAAGTAAAAGTTGATGAAGAAGATGTTAAAGAAGAGTTTAGCTATGAAAAGATGGTTTGTTTCTATACCAAAATGCGCTAGAATAATTTGTTTTCAATGCTTGAAAGATTTTTAGAAATAAAGTCAGCAATTTTAAAAGCATTAATTGACATTAAAGAAGAACAAATGATGGCCAATGTAGAGTTTGAAACAGTGACTACAATTGTAGCTGGCTTAAAGGCAGTAAAAATTGGCTTAGAAAAATTATGCAGTCGAAATGCAACTTTGCTAACTGCAGAAGGTGTATTTTCTTTCGTTATTGGAGAATTGAACGAACAAAATTTAGAATTTGCAAAAAACATGAAATATTCTCTAATTCTAAGAATTAATGAGAGACGCAACATCAATTTAATAGGATTAATTCAATACCCGAATTTTGGGAGAAAATACGAAGCAGCTGCAGTTACTGTCGATATTTCACGATTGCCTGGTAAAAATTGTTTGGTTAGACAAGCCCAAATGATAGGAACAAGGCTTTTTTACGAAGAAGAGAACTCAATATCCAACTATTCGCACTCAGAAGAAGAGAGCATGGAGATTTTGAAAGAAAAACCTATGGCGTTGGACGAAAAATTAGAGAAAGCAATTTTGCTCTAAAACAAAAGTTTTATATTGTTCAACCAAAAAAAGTACTAGTCTCAACAAAATCATGAAACAAGAGATGTAGTTGTTCGACTCGACTGAAAATCCATCACCGAACATTATAAAACTATAGGAGGCTTTAAAAACAATTCCTCCATCGTCAGTTGAAGCCGAGAGAGCATTTTTTGCTGCCGAATTGTTCATCACAAAGCTTAGAACAAGGCTGAGTGATAAAAGTATAAATTGCATATGCTTTCCGAAATCCTATTTTAAAAATGAATAATCAATTTATTACATATTTTTTTGTATTTTTAGCCCATTATATAAATAAGCATTAATTTTGGAATTTATATGTATTTTTATTCTACATAATTATTATTGATTTTATTTAAAAATAACCTGTTTTTAAATTTTTTGAAATTTTGATATATTCCCGGGAATCCCGGGCACGACAGTTACATTCCTGAGATTTCCTGGACATTCCCGGGAACGGAAAAACCCGGGAAATCAGAAACCCTAGTCTCTAGTAGGTTCTTGTTCCACGAAACTGTTACCATGAAGATACTATTTGGGAATAGAAATGGGCCCTGGCTAGGGAAAAGTCTGTGGTAAAGGAGCTACATGCACCTTTGGTAGTGACTTTAATGTATATTCTGCCAAAAATACAGTCCCTTGGTTGTGTTTACTGGGTAATGGGGATTTCTAGCCACAGCAAGAAACCCTCCCTCATTCTGACCTGGGTCTGTGCGCAATATGATGGACTCCTCATTAAAACATGAAAACTCCAACATTTACTCACTGGCTTGTCAGATAAGAGTGGAACAACCAGGCTTGGTAGGGGTCTCAATTGAACTGGAAGTAATTAGTGTTTAAAAATGAATGTGATGCAAAAAAAGGGAGAAGCGAGTTGCCTGCTGAGACTCATGGTGCTTCACGACTTGAATGCTTTTCTTCTTTTGAATAAGAAACACAACCTATTACTAGTACATCTTTCTCTTCCTGTCACAACTAAGGCTCAAATTTATCAAGTTTATAATTATTGTTTAAAACAACGCAGTTTTGATTTTATATAATTAAGAAAAATGAAGATTCATTAAAAAAATACTCCAGCAATCCTAGTCCATAAAACTATTTTAGGTATGTTAGGTGCAGTGAAATCTATTGAAATGCATAACATAGGTGACATTTTGATTGAAGTACTTAAGTTTAAACAAGTTAAATCATTTTTAACTTAAAAACAATAGGCACCCATGAAATTGTACTAACCCCACTTTATTCTCGCATCACATGATGCAATTTCTGAAAAAGACCTTATATATGATCCTGAAAATGATATCCTAGAAACCATAAATGACCAAAACATTTATCAAGACAATTCCTATAAAACATACTTTCAATAGCTTGACACACCCAAAATCCATAAGAATAGATTATCTCGACTACCTGATTTGACCATACATAATTAATCCTTTTTCCTGCTTCTAAAGCCAAAGATTTGGACATTCTGTACAGTCTTGGAGAAGTTAAGAAACCTGTGGTTGATGTTCTGTCTTCTGACCTGAAAGTTTAAATTGCAGTTCAAGAGCCCATATGTAAAAATTGCAAAGGTGACCACCTAGTCTATTCCTTAAAGTGTCCTCAATGCATAACAGGAAAAAAGTTTCAAACAATAAAGAGGTACCAAATCATGTCTTTTTCTGAAGCATTGAAACTAGTTAATTTTTGCAACCCTTAATTGGTTTTATCATGTACAGTTGC
Source organism: Nephila pilipes (assembly GCA_019974015.1). Lineage (NCBI taxonomy): Eukaryota > Metazoa > Arthropoda > Arachnida > Araneae > Nephilidae > Nephila > Nephila pilipes. The sequence goes on from BMAW01095022.1 coordinate 251,114, forward strand.
TTTGAAAAACCTTACCACAAACCAAACTGTCTCTCTTTCACCAGAAATAAAAAAAAAATCAGTTAAAGAAATTTAAATTGTGACCATAGAAAATGAAGTTACTTGTTTTGCAAACTGTAACTTCAACATACATGCACTCTGTGAATAAAGTTCAACATTCAAATAAAACTCTAAAGACAAATCTCAATACAAAATCAATCTGTTAAACAGGATTCTCAAACTGTTAGTAGAATTCCATCTGTAAATACTTCTTTAAGAATATGGGCCTATCTGGATTCAAGAATCATCCAGAAATATGTAATTGAAATAATAAGAAACCACAAATTGTTAGAAATAATTCTCTAGCTCAAACTGTTAAAGACTTCATTAAGAATCAAAAATATAATAACAAATCATAACTTAAAGATGGTGACACTTTAAAAGTTTATCTATTGGACAGACAAAATGTTGTTGGTAATGATTCTTCTGAATCTTCTCCACAATAGGGGGAGGCTGTTTTCTCTTTCATTCATTCTTTTTATCATGGCCTCTTTAATTTCATGAAATTGTCAAGGATATAGGAATAAAATTGCAAAATTAATGAATATCATAAACATATACAGTCCAATAGCAGTTGCCCTCCAAGAAATATCTTTAACAACTAATGATGTAACCAATATCCACTTTTATAGTTTTTTTCAAAAATGACTGTATTCATGAAGTGAATGGCAAGGTCTCTTTACTGACATCCCACATAATCTCAATCATACAAATCTTTTTACAAACTACACTTCAAGCTGTTGCTGTCAGGATTTGAATCCAATCATTAATAACTATGCTTTATTCTTGCCTCCAAATACTCACATTGACATCTTGCTCATCAACAGCCACATCTCAACAGAAGCTCTGTGGTTTTTTTTTTTTTTTTTTTTTTGCACAAGGATATGAATGGCCACAGTACTCTTTGAGGGGAAAAAACCAAAGAGAAAAACAAATAGAAAATAATTTTAGATAATATAACTGTACCTTTTAAACAATAACCAGCCGACTTATTTGATTCACTCACAAGAATTTTAACTTGATAAAATGGGCAATTTGTTCCCTTTCTATTTTACTTCATTGGATTTTTTCAAACATATAATTATTTATACACTTTCCAATGATATGGGATAGTGAAAATTTCTTCCAACAAAATTCCATGTTCTGCAATTGATTTATTTATGAAACAGCTAACTGCTGACTCTTTTCATCCCTTGTCAATAGCTCCAAAGAAATAAAAAGTTCTCATACCATTCATGATGCTACAGAGGACATCATCAACATATTAATTGACAATACAAATGTTGCATCTATTAAAATAGCCTCTTACAAATCAAGAAAATACTCTCAACCATGATGGAATGAAGATTGCAAAAATATACATAACAGTCAAAGAATGTCATTTAATATTTTTAAGAGATATCCTGCCATCACAAATTTCATTTCTTATGAACAAGATAATGTGATTTTTTAGAAAAATCTGATGATGAAATCAAAAAGAATCATGGACAAGATATATAGAATATATTAATTGTTGCATTACAAGCAAACAATTTGGACTAGAATCAAATATGTCTCTAGAGTTTATAATAATAGACAAATTCCAGTTTTGGGATACAATAACCAGACCATTTCATCTTTGAAGGACATAGCCAATACAATAGTCCTATCTCTCTCTCATACTTCCAGCTTAGATAATTACTATGAAAGTTTCAAAAAAATGTAAACCGCTGCCAAAAAGAAAATTTATCCATGAAATATAATAGTGACATTAATAGTCATGAATTAAAAAATGCCCATTCTCATGCATGTAATTCATCTCTTGGACCAGATAACATAACCTATTAACTCATAAAACATTTGTCACATAATTCATTATTAAAATCATTTATAAATAGAATTTGTAAAGAACATATTTTACCTCATTCATAGAACTATGCTTCCATTAAAAACCAGACGAAAGTCCCACCGATTCCACAAATTATCGACTCGTAGCCCTCACAAGTTGCCTGTGTAAAATCTTGAAAAAAAAATGGTGGATACTGGACTTTCCCAGAAATTTTATACAACCAATACAATTTCTGGATATCCCAGAAATTTTATACAACCAATTAACTTTTTTATTTCTTCACAGATGAAATTGAGAGTATGTGGTTTTTATCACCGACAACATTGTTCTATGATAAGCATATTAGTTGTTAAGTAATTATGATGGGATTTATTTTTAAGTATGTATTTTAAAAATAAGCCCTTGGGTTGTTGTTTTTTTTCTCTAGTAAAGAAAATTTGGTTTCTGGTAAAATTTTTAAATGGATTAATATGTATCTTAATGAATGTTTACCATATAAAATATTAACTAAGGAGGAAAATATATTACACGAAACTTGGGCAATTTATTTGCATTGGTTCTTTTATTATAATTTGTACAGCTTCATTAATTCACTATTAATCAAATGATTATATTGATTAGCTATTGGTAGATATTATCCAATGAGTGTTTAAGTAAATCATAAGTAGCAAAACTTTGGTAATATAAGGTGAAAAAAAAAACTCTTGTTGTTTTTTAATTTAAGTTATAATTTTTTTTTCTTCCATTAGATTAGAGCTTTAGCTTATAACCTGATGATTGAGTTTTCAACATGGCCTGGTATTTATTATGATCTTCCCTGTGAAACTATACTTACATATGGTTTCCAATTATGTGGCCATCCTGATTGCAGAAGCAATGAAGCTGGAGCTCTTCTTATTAGTCTTGTTTATGAGAAGTAAATGCCATTGTTTTTATAAACCTTTTTTCTTTCATTTGTAAATATTTGAGCATATTTACTTACATTGAAGAAACCTTCCTATAAAAATTTGTCAAACTGTATATTTAAAATTTCTTTGCCAAACTCATCACTTAATTTTGGATCAAAATTATGATTACTAGCAATGTAATATCTTATGCTTATGAGTGAGAGAAATTATTGTTAACCCCTCACTTGTTGTCAAGCAGAGTTAACAAAGTAATGAAATAGAGAGATTGTGTACAGGAAGGAAAGATAGAAGCAGGAGTTCCAAAGATTTACTCTAATAAATCTTAAATGCATTTTTTTTTTTTTGTTATTGTTAAAGAACCTGGTTATTATTTTATCTGGCAAAAAAAAATCATTTAAAGTAATTTTTTATGTATCTTAAATGTGACCTTAGTTTAGAAAATTCCATATTCACAAAAATTCCTTTGGTGTTTGTTATGCTACATAATTTTGTTATTGCAATTCTTTTCCACTTGAACATCTCTTCTTGTAAAGGAAGCTTCATCAAATATTTTATTGTTTTGTTTAATGCATAATAAAAATTTATATGCTCGTTACAATTGCATTAAAATCACTGTTGTCTTTCAAGAAAAGTACAACATTTTTTGTTGTTGTTAAAAACACAAAATTGCTCCTTTTTTCTTCTGTTTGTAGACAACATGCATGTATTGAAATTTTTTGATTCTCCATAAATTTTTAAGCTTATAAGAATCAATAAACATTTTTGAATAAATTTTATCTTCTGTTTTTGAATAATATTAACTTCAAATGTAACAAAATAACTCTAATGTGAAAATTGACTCTTTAAAGAATTTTTATTATTTTACTAGGTTATATGTAAATAATAATGTGACCGAAATGAGTAGTCCTTTTGTTATACCATTTCTAATGGACATTATTGGCAAAATGGAATCTATTGAAAATAGGACGACACAAATACTACCGTCACAAGAGCCAATGGGTAATACTGATTGGATTTTTTTTTCTTATCTTTTGCATAAAATTTCAAAATATTTTTGATATGATTTATTTTTAATGATTTTATCTATGAGGTGTGGCTATTAAACAATGAGGCAGATGCTGTTAACAGTTTTTAATTTCATACGTATTTACTTATTATCGCATTCAATATACACCCCTCCTATATCTCTACAACACTCCATGAGACTCTTCCTTTGTTCGAAACTTTGCTGGAAGTCTTCTGTCAGCTTCTGCAGGACGCATGCCATTTTACTTTCACTGCTTCAACATACTCAAATCTTGTTCCTTTTAATGTAGAATTCATCTAAGGAAACAGATAGAAGTCATATGGCTCAAGATCCAGTGAATAAGGCAGATGGTCTTACACTCCATACGACTCTTCCTTTGTTCGAAACATTGCTGGGAGTCTTCTGTCAGCTCCTTCAGGATGCATGCCATTTTTCTTTCACTGCTTCAACATACTCAAATCTTGCTCTTTTTATTGTAAAATTCATCTAAAGAAACAGAAAGAAGTCACAGGGCTCAAGATCCAGTGAATAAGGCAAATGATCTTAGGATGCTGTACTTGACTAGAAACCTCTTGACAGACAATGTGGAATGAGCTAGCACATTGCCTTGGAGGAAAAATTTGCCATACAGATTTTTTTTTTTTTTTTTTTTTCCATTTGTACAGTCTCAGCAATCACATGAATACTTAACCAATGGTTGGATCAAACCAGATTACCGATTTTATGGATATTGTTATCTGTTTTTGACATGGAAGGGTGACCCGGACATGAATCGTCTTCATTGTCTTCTCAACCACCTCGAAAACCACTCAAAAACTTGTGCATGCAATAAATATTCATTGCCATACATGTCTCTCAGTATATTATAAGTTTCGCTAGTGGTTTTTTCCAAGTTTCATGTGAAATTTCACAACAATATGTTGCTCTTTTATCAATTTTCCAGAGAAACAAAAAATAATTCTAATGCAAATGCAGGCAACTGGTATATGGATTTTCTTATACGATAGAGAAGCTTCACACTAAACAGCTGTCGGTCACTGGCATTTAGCGCATAAGCTCTTCTGTAGCAACATCAGTCCTATTTAATTGATAGGTACTCCTCATAAAAACAGATGTGAAGTTTCTGCTAATTCCCATATAAAATTAAATCTCTGTTTTACTGTAAGTGGTAATCTTTAATGAGTTTTATTCTTTTCCTTCAGATGTTCATTGTATTAACATTTACTACTGTAATAGTATTTTCATTTTTGAATTGTATTATTTTTAGGAAAGGTAGGAATGAAAATTATTTTATTTCTGTTTAAATACTATATTGAAAGACATTTCCTTTTTTTTAAATAAAAATCTTTGCAGTGATACAAATTGTACTCAAAAAATCTATGATACCAACTGCGTAATTTATGTTCATTAAGTATTTTAAAAATAACTACTTTTTTTAAAAAAAAAAAAAAAATCACCTTATTTTTATTGATAAATGCAAGAATATTGAAAATTTGCAACAAAAAAAACCCTGAAAAATTGGGCTTTATGTACAATTTTATTTTTAAAATAGTTTTTACTTATTCTGTTAAGTGTTCTTTTATAAAATATGAGTTCTAATAATTTCTCAATTACACAAAACAAAATAACTTTTCAAATTTGAAGAGCACTCAGTTTTATTTTACTCTAGTTTCAGTTTTGAAGAAGTATTTAGACCTGACCCTCACCATAGATGCTATTTTGTCTAGAAATTTATTTTTCCTTCCCACTTACGACTCACTCTTATATATATATTTCACTAAAGTGATACCAATGCCACCTCTTATGACAACTAAACACATTCCGTAATGCATGTTTTGAAGTGTTACATCCTATTATCTGGATAGTAAAAAAGAATTTAGCTTTTTTTAATACTGAGCAAGCAAATGAATGAGTAAATAAAATATTCATTATTAGTAAAAGAAATAATTAAAATCATTTGTTCTCCAGATAAGACGTTTTTGTTAACAATACATATTTAAAAATAGAAATATTTTGTTAAATGAAAATTTATATTTTTAGGTTATTTATTGGCTCTTCAGTATTGCTTAAAAGTTTCTAAAAAGGTTTTCAGAGATTGTTTTCATAATCAAGAGTTAAAAGTTAAGAATTTTATTGACATGATGATTGATGTATGTGAGCAAACTCTTAAGACAGTTTTGAGTTTTATGAAAGGTGCAGAAAAAAACCATTGTAAGTGCATTTTTTATTTATTAATAATAATTTTAAAACGATAAGATTTTGAATAGACTTGCATAAGAATCTCAGTTTAATATCTTAAAAGTTATAGATTAAATCATTTCTACTATTTACTATCATGTGGAATTATCTTGGATATTTAAAATAATGTTAAATAAGACTGCTGTTTAAAGCAATCTGTATATGATATTGTGAAATAATAGATTCTGTATGGAGAAATTATTTTGGGTAGTTATTCATCTACGAGTTCTAATTTAATTATCTAATATATCAAAATAATATACCTTTCAAGCCTTAGCAGTGATATCAATTTTCTTATGCCTTATCTTTGTTTCTTGAATGTGACCTTAAAAATCAACGACAGAATTGGGATAGCTATTACACAATAGATTTTATTTTATATAACTATGGTATTGTAAAACTGTATAAGAATAAACAATTTATCAACAGTATAAAGAAGCTATTCTTCTTTCTAACAACTTTTTGATATAAATTGACTATTTTAAATTTCGAATCAACAAATTAAAGTAAAAGAGTACATTTTCTTGTTTTATTTATCTGCTTGTTACTTCTTTTTAAAAACTTGCCTTGTATACTTAAATTTAGGTCCTTCTTTTGCTGATATTGGAGAAGCATTGGAAAATTTAGTTCACTTTCTAGTCTCAGAAGATGAAAAATCAAAAAAAGAAATCAATATATCTAAAGCAGTTGAGCTTCAATTAACTTGTTGTTGGCATAAAGTCAAAGTAAGTATCTTTTTGTGACAATTATAAATTTCAAGCAGAACTATTCTATGTATGTGTATGAAAATTAACAATGCAACCAATGCATCAGCTGTTAAATTTGAGAACTGCCTATCAGTATAATTTTAAATACAACAAAGATTTTTTCCGCATTTTTCTGGATTGAGGGATTGTTTATTAATGCTACACATATAAGTAGCATTATTTGCAATAATCCTCTTAATTTTGAACCATGGGCAAATACAAGGATGACAGCCAACCTGGCTATCACACTTCCCCATTGCGAGGACTTTAAGATCTGTTAAATTTAATTGCATCAGCCTCACTACATGACTTTACTTTTCTTGAAAATATATTAATACAAGTAACTATTATATATACTGCAAATTTTACATAAGTAATACATTATGACCCTTTCACATTTTGTAATCTAACCTAACATTTATTTTTGACAATTGATAGTTGTGCTTCATTTTTAATTTTGTTAAGATCAAAATATTTTTCCCTGTTAGTAATAAATATTTTATTTGTTTGCAGGGGTGGCTCATGTATAGGCACTGCAGAGCTGCAGCACCCCCAATATCCACTTGATAATATCAATGACATTTAATATAATGTGTGCTTTTTTGCTTTAATTATTTTTTTATATTTGTACAATGTGTAATACTTAAGCTTAATGTTAGTAACCATCTCCCAGTTAACTACAAAATCAAAAAGGTACAACTGTTGGCCTACCTGAGTTGGCCTTTGATAAATAATGCCACAAGCAGAGTAAGACAGACTCTAATATTTTAAAATTCAATTTTATTTACATGATATGTACATAACTAATTTAATAACAACACTCTTTAAGCCGAAAGGCTACAGAATCATAGCGATGGTCTCATCGATCACAGTCAAGGTCTCATCCACCATTTAAGATCTCATTAATCACGACCAAGGACTCATTCCTCACAGCCAAAGTCTCATACAGCATCTAAGATTTCATTCCCTAAGATCTTCTTATATATATATTCGGAATCTGCATTCGACACTGTCAATTCGACAGTTAAGAATCAGCATCCAATGAAAAATAACTTAGTATGATGTAACTGAAAAATACCGTCGAATGCAAATTCCCGATTCCATTGCCAGATGCGTGGGATGACGTCATATCGGCAACACTTAATTCCAAAACATTACCAGTTGAGATCACCGCGATATGACAATAAGATCTTTGAATAGAACTGTTTTCTTCACAGTTCCAACAGCTAGGTGTTTTACTGTTGCACGCATGCGAACATTGGTAACTATGCACAAAGCTGTGAGGGAAAAAATGATGAGTCTGAGTTGGCTCTTGATAATAGATAAAGCCACAAATTACTTAAAGCAGAGTGAGACAAATACTAATATTTAAAAATGGGTTTATTTACATTTAAAAGATAAAACTATACGATCAAACTTGCCGTACATTACTGGCATATTACCATCATATTATCAAAACAAGAACATCACAAGCAACATAATAGTAACATTACAGGAATCTACATTTGACACAGTCAACTTGACAGTTAAGAATCAGTATCCAATCAGAAAAATAGATCTTGTAAGACATAACATAAAATAATATTGAATGCAAATTCCTGATTCCTCATTGCTAGATGTATGGGATGATGTCATATCGGCAACATGTAATCCAAAAACATCACCAGTTGAGATTTCTTCATTTCTGCTCTTAATATGATTACAGAAAAGGGCTGTTGTTCGCATAGTATCAACACTGGTGTGCTAGAGGATTGTAACATTTTTTCCTCCACTCTGCATGTGTGAGAATCATGTACTGTATTCTGGAATGTGTAAAGTATAAAATTATATTATTTTATCCTGCTTCCAATTATTCTATTTTATTCATTTTTCAGTTCTTTTAATTAACAGAAAGCTTTAAGCATGACCTTGCATCTTCTCAAAAAATGCCTGTTACTGTAAGTGAATTTCAACAGCTGAAGATTTCACAGTTGTCTCTCCATGAGAAAATTGCAGTTGAGAAAAAAGGTTGATTGGCACCTGATATTCTGCTGTCTCAGCCAGGCATGAGCAACAACAAGAAATATATTAGTAACTATAATTCTTAATGGTACTATCAGAAAAGTTGACTTTGCAGCTGTGGAATAAAAATACACTGTTTGCTGTTTGGAGGTGATTTAACATGAACCAAAGCTGGTTTTAGAAATTTAAAGAAAATGTAAGAAAAAATGGAAAGGCATGATGAGTCATAGAAGTTCTTTGATGGGCAGCATAGTTTCATTGTCATTTTTAGAAACTCTGTGTTAAGGAGAAACTTAGTAAGCATATAGACTTTCAATCAATTAGCATAATATAAAGGTTAAAAAGAACTAAGAAATGTATATTTTATTCAAAGTAATAGACTGCATTTTCTTTTGTAGAAACTTTGAAACTCCTTTATGTGAACATGATGAAAAAAGATGATTCAATAAATCCAGGGGTATTTAGAGGATTAGCAAATTTTGCATTTAACTTAGATTCAGATTTGAAGAATCCCTGAAACTTTTGTAGTATTCAAAGGTGTTTCTATGACCATTCAGAATGAGATACTTGACTGCCTGCTACAAATATACCATAAGGAGGTGAAGACAAAAAGGATAAAAGCTTATAACTGATGACTCAACAAATGATTCTTGTTCTACAGTACATATTGAATGGAGAAATATTTGAGCATTTTTGGTGATTCTTTATGTCAGAAAATCAAACTGCAGACGATATATCAAAATGTATTTTGGAATAATTAGATATAATCCTTCAAGGAAAATGGACAAAAACTGATAGCTCTGACATTTTATGGAGCAAATATCATGTATAGCAAAAATAAAAAAGCAAAAGAAAGCAAGCAAAGATAAAAGTACTTTATGCACATTTCATTCGCTCTTAGGCACATAAACTTAATTTAATAAGGAGAAATGCAGCAAGTATTTTCAAAATGCAAGAATATTTCTTTCTTTTGTGTTCTAGCTATTCTAAATTCTTCTCAAGATCACCACTATGTGTATCCATTCTCAAGAAGCACATGGAAGTAAACATTACATGTCCATCTGCTACAAAGTGAAACTTCAATATGTAGACCATAAATAGAGTTCATGAAAATTTGCAATTTTTAAAAAATTACCTTACTGAAATTCAATCAATATCAGATAAATATCAAACAATTGCAAAAGTAACAGGAATTTTTAAATGCCTGAATGATGATAATCTCAAGTTTCGGTTAGAGTTGTTCATCAGATTATGCCTCTTGTTCAAATAATGTATGACTAAATGCAATCTTGAGGAATTGGTGTATTTGAAATTGATAATTATGTAACAAAAAAATTCTTCAAAGAGACGGCCGAAGCTAAGGAAGTGTGAAAAAGTGTATGTGTTGATATAATGGCAGATATTTTTCCACTAAACATTTAGTAGCTGCTAAATTGTTCAACGTGAAATGCTCCTCTAGTTTTAGGAATGAACATCTCATATAAAAGACAGTCCTGATTTCTGAAGTGTATCCCATGATTAACAAAGAAAAGTTTGAAATTCAACTATAAGTATTATATTGTAGGTCTGATATTCATGAATATTGCAAAATAATTGAGTTGTTGAAATTTATTCTGAAAAATAATCTATATGGTATTTTTAATAAACTGATAAAAGTCCTTTTGACAGTTTCCATGACTACATTAGAGGCAGAATGCGGCTTTTCAACATTAAAAAGAATAAACATTTTTTTAAGAACCACTATGAATTTGGAAAGAAAAAATGCACTTGCAGTACTTTGAAAGGAGAAAAATTTCCTCAATTGACATCCAAAGATAAAGGAGAGAATTAATTATCTTTTCATGCAAATTAAAACAAAGATAGATTTCATTTTTAAATGAATATATTAAACTTAAGCTGTGACAATTTAAGTCAAAATAATGTTTGATTTTGTCCTTTTTGGATTTTATCAAGTTTCTGAATAAATTTTCGTTTTATACATGTTTGGGTTTTTTTACACAATTTTAAAACATAGGCATAAAATTTCTGTAGCAGCACCCCTACTAACTTTAGCTATGAGCTGCCATTATTTGCAAACAATTTTTTAACAAAAGATTATATTCACTGTAGTACTATACTTAATGTTATTCTGCATTGTTTTTTGTGTATTTTGTTAAATGTTATAATGTTGGAAAGGTCTCAACAGTTACATCTTAAGAATCCTACTCAAAGTTGATAAATTTCAAATCAGGTATCTCAGGACAAAAATGAAAAAAAAGTATAGCAATTTTTCTCACTTTGAAATGTATAGTTGTATCAAGTGTTATAGTTATCTCTATAATGCTTAATACAATATGTTACTTAATACGTTTTTCCCAATATGCCTTTATATTGAGCCAACTGTCTTTTTTTTTTTTTTTTTTTTTTAAAGGGGTTTTTTCCTTGGGACATTTTGAAGACTAGAACAATTGTAATTTAATAAGATAAATTTTTAAGAAAACTGAATGATATTTACCTTCTATAAGTAATAACTCCTACAGCTACTATATTGGTCAAACAGATGTCAGCTTTTTAGAGATGAACACATGCTCAGGATTCACTTAGCCTAGCTGTGACATTGTTTAATCCCTCTGTTTATGCTTGTGTCTAAAAAATTCCTAAGTAGCTTGAGGGAATCTCCTGATATTTAAAGCCACCTTTTGCCGTTAATCAATTATCCATCACTATCAAAATTTCGCATATATTAGGATAGAAATGTATTTCTACAACCATCCATCACTTTTTATGGCTTTATTTTATTTTATTACAATTCACAGTCAAAATCTATTACTTATTTACCTGTAAGACATTTAAATGCTTATATGGGATGCTGGTCTAATCACTATTGTGCTGGACATCCGACATCCATGGTCTTACTGGTAATGTAATCAAAAAATATTCTAAAAATGGATTTTGAGCTCTGGAACACATTCTGGTATATGTTTTAAATTGTC
>BMAW01095022.1:262996-305657 GCA_019974015.1 Nephila pilipes
TTTTTCCTTCAGAGAATCTGCATGAATTTTATATTCCTATCCTGAAAGATTTAAATGAATTGTAATAAGTTTTTTAAAAAGTAAACTCCTAGGTATAAATTAGTTTCTACTAAAATATATCAAAAACATTTTTATTCTCATCCTTTTTTTTTTTTTTTTTGTTTGTTTATTAAATTCTGATTATTCAAATCTCAATTTGCAATAAATCACATTGAACCTTTGTCTTAATATGTATTGATAATTAATTCCTAAGGAATTTTAAAATGTTTAATTATAATGCATAATTCATGTTGTTTATTTACTTACCTAAAAAGTTTTCTGTAAATATTTAATTGGAATTAACTGTGAATAACTGGAGTTAACTGTGATTAATATTGGTATTAAATCTGCATTTTATCACTCATGGGGTGTTTTTATTGTTTATTTTCCTCAATGATTTGGTAAATATTTCCTTTGTGGATTTTTAGACATGATTTTAATTCTGGCTTCATTTTTCTTCATTACAGAACAGCTGCTATGTATTATGTGAATTGGGAGCATGTATTTATGAACTTAATATTGATAATGAATCTAAGAAAGGCTATCTTTTTAAAATTGCTAAAATAATTGCTGGAGTTTTAATTACATGTCGACATAGGGTATGTATAATAAATGTATTTTATTTTTAGTATAAAATTGTCACTTTTTTTTTAACTATTTCTAAATTATTTTAAATTTATAAATGTTGAGAAAAATCCATTTATATTTTCAATAAGAAGAATCTAAGAAGATGTAATAGAGAATAAAATTAGATTTTGAAAATTAATAATCTGATTAAAAATTAAACTTCAAAAGGAAGAAAATTAGAAATGCTGCATTTCTGAAAATTAATAAGTTGTATGAATGTATTAGCTATTAGTGATATTGTTTTTATAGTTGTTAAAACATGTGATTAAAAATAATTCTACTTTGATAAACGATTAAATCAAAAAATATTGATTAAGAATGAGGGAAAAAAACCATTTTTTAAAGGCTATCCTCATCACAACATGTATGATCCAAACTGGAAGTAAATCAAATAAGGCTCCAATATAAATACGAGTATGTGTATTTGTAACACATATTCACATTTATAACTCAAACATGCCATTTTTTTTTAAGAATTTGAATCAATATGATTCAATAAATCATTTTAGATTTTATAAGAAACTAAGGTGTGTGTTATTTATTTGTTTTGTGTTATAAGCTGTATGTTATTTATTTGTTTTGTGTTTTTGCTAGAATTTTATGTGATATATTTACTTCTATAAACTAGCAAATTTTAATAATTTTTACAGTGATGTAATTATATACATATTATTATTATTATTATTATTTTTGCATTTTTTTTTATTTGAATTTAAATGTTGTTTTTATGCAATAAAAAGTATTGTGTTCAATTATTATAAAAAAATTTCATACTTTCAGTTGTTTTTATACAGTTATATATATATTTCTTTTAATTAAAATTATAATTCATTGAGCATTCAAGTTATTAAATTTAGGATAAGTAAATACTTTTTTTGCTGTTAATTTTATATCTAAATATGATAAAAATTCTTCATTCTTTATTTCATACAATAACTTATAACTTCACAAATAAATGAAATCTTTGAACTTCAAAATTATTTTGATTAAAAAAATTCATTAATTTGCTTCAAATTTTTCAGGGTATTGTTGATGCATGCAGCCTGGCTTTAAATGAGTTTTGTGTGATGTTACTGAGAGATGACTCTCTTCATCAAGAAATATGTGAAACTTTATTAGGAATGGTAAACATTTAATTGTATTAAGTTTCATTGCTTTCAGATGATGTAAAAAGGTTAAGTAATTTTTTTTAAAAAAAAATTATGTGTGTTTATTTGCTGTAACATTATCATCATTTAACTTAAAATTTTGTGTACATTATTGCAGTTTCTTTTAATTTATCAATATGCTGTTGAAAAGAACATCTTCTATCCATCATACCAAATAAGTAAAAATCAATACCTATAATACAAATGCATTGATATTAGAAGTTGATCTATAATCTTTTATCGCCCACTTGTAGAGTACACTTCATAAGGAACAATTTTTATGAGATATTTGTTTATAAAACACTGCAGAACGAAGAAGAATTATGTATGGATCACAGATGACACACATTAGATGTAGACTACCCTACTCACCAATTTACCATAATAAAAATAAATTAAGGAATAAAATTGATTGATTTGATTTTTGTGGGATATAGAGCAATGAAGGCTATAATCCCATTTAATAGATGTATTTCATTCAGTAGATGTCAAAGTACTTTAGTTTCTGCAGGAATATTCTGAACACTTGTTTATTAGTGACTATTGTTTCCAAAAGTTCTTTCAAGGTGGTATTGTGTTGTGGATTTATCTTGAGTGTATTCCAGAGATTATTTCTTTGGGAGGAGTATTTGTTACAATTTAAAAGGATATGTTCCAAATCGTTGATATGGTTATATGTGCTACAAATTGCATTATCCTGTAGATTGAATTTGTGTAAAAGCCCAGGAGTTATGATCATTTTACAGATGATTAGAGTGATGTGAATTTCCTCTCTTCTGCTTCTTGTCCATTTGAATATTTTGTCTACAGTCGGGATGTTTCCCAAGTCTTCAAAATATTTACTCAAATAAAAATTTTCTTTGGTTTTTTTCATTCTTTTTCTATAGATGTTACTATGGATATCCTCTGGAGCAATCCAGTCAATGTAAATGTTGGACTCTGTAACCGATTTTGTGAATTGCACGCCTGATCATTCCAATTAATTTTCAAGTGTCCTAGAGTCCAAAGTAGTGCCATTTGGATTTGAAATTGCGATAGGATGAAAATTTTGCTGGCTAATCTGTGAATAACTTTTGGAGATTTAATATTATAATTTTTAGAGCAGTTAGAACAGAGTGACTATCAGATAAAATTAACAATTTTTTTATTTAATTCCATGATATCATTTAAAGCTTGGCATATGGCTAGAGCTTCTGCTCTAAATATAGTGATAATGGGGTTTAAATTGTAAGCAAAGGAAGAATTTTTCGTTATGCCGGCAATAGAGGTCATGTTATAGTTTTTTGAAGCATCTGTAGCTATTATGAAATAATCTTGGTAGTTATTGCTCACTATTTAGTCATATAATCCCCTGGTGATAAAAGTAAGCAGGTTTTTGTCTTGAAATTCAAATTCATTGTTGTAAATTTCACATGGAAGCTCTGTGAAGTACAGCAATCTAGGGATAGATATTATTTTACTGCCTGTTAATATTCGAAATATGAAAAATATTTGAGATATTATTTTTGTCTTCTTCCAGAATTTCTAAATCTATAATACTAGGGCTATTGAGATGCAGAGGAGAAAATTCACTATTCAAAATTTGGGAGATAAAAATTTATTCACTAATCTTCTGATTTTCTCCGACAGTATTTCCTGATCTGCAAACCATTTGTTTATGATATGACATGTGTAATTAAAGGAGCTGCAAATACTATTGTTGGTTAATTTGATCAAGTCTTTTATTCTTGGACCGTAGTGCTTATATGCTATTCCTTTAAGGCCATTGATTTTTTTCAAAGCTTTGTTTTTCATTTGTTTCATTGTTGTGATATTTTGATTCTGCTTAGAAAAATATACTCCGAGATATTTAATGGAGGTTTGCCAAGTGAGAGGGAATCCTGCTAACATAATATTAGGAAAGGATTTTATTCTTTTATTAGATAATTTTGCTATTGTACTTTTATCAAGACTTAGGAACAGTTTCCAATAATTGCACCTTTGAGTTAATCTTTCTAAGGTATTTTGCAATTTTCTTCCGATTATATCTAGGGACTGATAAGAATAATAAATATAAATATCGTCCGCATAAATTGAGCATTCTACTCATGTTTCCAAAGTTTCGAAGAGATCATGCATATAAATAGAAAATAATATGGGCGAGAGGACACTGCCCTGTGGGACTCCTTTTAGAACAGATTTTTTTTATGAAAGACTGCCCCTCTGTCGAATCTGTAGAGATCGTAAAGTTAGAAATTTGTAGATCCATAGAGCTATTTTTCCAGTAATTCCAATTTGATGACATTTATATAAGAGACCATCTATGTAAACTGAATCATTAGCTCCCTTTATATCCTAGATATTTCCCACAGAAAAAAAAATCTCTTTTGACATCTGCGATAGCTTTATGAATCAGGTATGTGACTGTTCTACTATCTCCAAATGGTACAAATCCGTAATGATGAGTGTGGAGTTTTCATTCTATTGTCAGAAAGTAAGATATGTGTCCAGTCAAGATTCTTTCAAATGTTTTAGAAAATATGGAAGTTAAAGCTATTGGTCTGTAGGATGAAATTTTAGTTTTGCCTTTGCCTGGTTTCGGAATTGGTAGAATAATTGCATGTTTTCATGCCTGAGGTGCAACGGAATTCTGAAATAAATGCTGAAAATAGTTTCGAACAACAATTTGTTGGTTATTGTTCAAGTTCTTTAGTAAAGTTGCTTTAATCTGATGTGTTCCTGGAGTAGTATTTTTAGCATATTTTATGGCTCTGTTTAATTCAGAAATATTGAGAGGTTTTTTAAGAAGGTCATTTTCTTTATTGAGGAAATCCAGGGGGAGTGGTTCGTGAATACCGTTATTGGATGCAAAATAGTTTGCAAAAAGATTCACTTGCTTCTGAGATTGAGTTACTTATTTATTATGATACTGGAGAAGGTTGAACATTGATTCTGTATTCTTGTTAGTAGTAAGTTTTTTGAGAAGACTATAAAATATTTTAGGATTAGACATTTTATTGCATATTTCATCCCAGTACTTTGCTTTCTCTTGTTCAATATGGAATCTAAGTTTACTGGAATATTAAATCAAAGTTGTGGTGAAATGTTGTTATGGCCTTTTTACGAAAAAAATTTTTGAGCTTGTATAAATTATTGCAGGTGCTGTTCCACCATGGAGGGAATGATCTATTGGATATTCAGATTTCCTTTGTGTTATTTTGGATTATTTCTGAGATTGTATCAGTCAGGTTATCTATTTTTTTTTCTGGATTTTCTAATGATAATTATACTTATTTCATTGTTAAGAGCCAGTCTGTTTTCTGAAAGATTTGTTTATTCTGATGTTATTAAGATAATTCCGTAATTATGCAATAGTGATCACTATCGTAAGAGCATTCCAATACATAAGTATTAGCGATTCCGAATAGGTTTGCTGTACAGATGGTGAGATCAATTAAAGAAGCTGTGCTTGTATTACTTCTGTGAGTAGGGATAGTTGTGTTGAAAAGGATAAAATTGGAGTCTGTTAACTATTTTACAAAATCATTACTTTGAGGCGAAATATGGTTCGAACCCTACATTGGGTGATTGGAGGTTAAGGTCTCCAAAAATCAAGATTGGATCTTTTAAAGATTCCAAGTAAGATTGTATGAATAAAATATTAAGTATCCACGAAGTATATAAATTTATTATATGAAAAGAATTATTATTAATACATATTTGAACAATTAGCTTTTCTATGTCGGGTATCTGTATTATTGAAGTAGGGATCTGATGAGTAGAAATGTCTGTTAGCATTGCTATTAGCAATTCTCCTCCTGGTCTGTCTTGCCTAAAAATTATTTTTCCGGGAATGTTTCAAAAAGGTTTCCTGAAAGATCCAAACATCTGTCTTGCTGAAGGGAGGGTTATTTAACCAGATTAATTTGTTTTTAACACTTCTACTATTCTATTGCAGAAAAAACATGAATGGAAAAAAAAGAAGGGCTAAATTTAAAATTCTGTCCTCCCCTGGAGGTAGAGAAGAAAAACAATTTTTTTACTGTGGAGAATTTGTCCACATATGAAATCAAGTATAAAAAAACTCTTACAAAAACAGATCATTCTATATTAATCTCATTAGGTGTATTATTTATGTTATTAGATGCTCTTGGTATGGGGGACACAAAAGTTTTGAAGCATTTTGCTGGTTGATTTTTTCTGACTGGGGAACGCAGATTTTTTCCCAGATTCTAAAATATTGCAAATGTGTGCAAATATTGTCTCCGTCATTTTCTGAATGTTTTCCATAATCACTATTGTTTGTTTTTCTAATGCAGTGGGAAAAGTTCTTACGATATTTTCCAATTTTTTCTCTAATTCTTGCATATTTGGATCTGTTGGATTTGCTTTTAAAGTTGCAGAATAGTTATTAAAAGGTTTTTCTTGCTATCTTCGTCTTGCCTCTCCGAAAGTTAAATGATGTGTGCATTTATATTGCATGATCTGTTTTTCTTTAAGAAATGTTGCACATAGAGGGGAATTGGCGGGATGGTCTCGTTTGCAGTTAATGCATGTTACATATATGGTACACGAGCCAGTGTGGGTTATACCGCAATTGACACAGATTATTGGTTTTCGACAGAATCGAGATGTTGGGTAGAAACTGAAGCATCTATTGCATTGTCTTGGTTTGTCTATGAAAATTTAGATGCAGTGATTAATGAACCAGACTTTAATATTTTCGGGTATAACAGTGCCAAGGATAGTGATAAGTACCAGGGAGACCTCATGTTTACTTCAGCTTTTCGCAAATCGTCGTATTTCCATTACTTCAATATCATTTGTATTTTGTAGTTCTATTGACAAATCTGCCAGTGGTATACTAGTTGGTATTTCGGAAATTAGGAAACGCGATGTGCATCACATACGATACTTGCTTTTATCAGTATGTTTAAGATATGTTCTACTGCGAGGATTAGGCAGTGCAAACAGTATTAGATGTATTAAATTTTATTTTGCCATTCTGTGTAAATGACATATTTGAAATACTTTCATGTCTGGTAATCTTGCCTTTTATCTCTGAGTGTAGAAGTTGTGGGTTTGTTTTGGGAATGGGCGATGACGACTTTTGTTTGTTTTCCAAAAATATAGTAAACTCAGCTATTTTTCTATTTCCCACCCTTATTATGAGCTCCTGATCACTTTTAGGACTTCAAAAGTAGTTACTGGTATCAGAGTTCATTGTAATGTCATTCATTGTGGGGTAACATTCATCTAAATCCTTTACTCTAAATGTAGAGTGACTCAGCTTGAGACGAGACAGACGTTCAAAACAATATAAAATTGAAATTGGTTGACTTACCAAAATCCAAAAAAATAAGTAATTAAAACACCTTCTCCTTATGCAGCACTTGAGCGAGGAGAAAGCAGTAACTCTGGTACCTCTTTCTTAGAAGTCAATTCAGAAAACTTATTTGTTTTCACCAGAAATCCACATCGTGTGCATTGTTACAACCTCACACATCACAAACCAGAAATAAAGTTGTTATTTATATACTACTAAGTCAGTTCTTTGTCTGAAGTTTAAAGACAAAAAGATAATGAAAAGCTCAGTAGCTATGGTAAAGCTAAAAAGTAAAAAAAAAAAGTTAAGAAAGGTGTTGTGTAGAAAAGTTTGATATCTCAAAGAAGTAGGATAAAAAAGTAGAAAAGATTTTGAATTTCATATCTCATAAAGCAGGATCAATGAACCTTTTTACCAAACAAGAGATACAAATTTCTCAAGCATTATATTGGAAATGGATTGGGAAACGAACTGAAAAGCAAAAAAAAGGTAAAACTCCGCTTTATTAAGCAACTGAAGTACATTTAAGTATTTGAATGTTATTCATCAATAAAGAAATCAAATCTGATTTGTTGGAATAAGTGCAAAAACTAGATAAAAACGACCCTCTGGATACTGAAGTTGAACATGTAAAAATTATTATAACTAATAATGAATACTATGAAGAAGAATTTGTAGGACAGATGATGGAAAGAAAATTCAAATAAAGTTTTTAAAAGGAAATGTGGCTGCAAGAATCGGAAGAAAGGGATGTGCAAAGACAGTGAAAATCAGAAGAAAAAAATTAGGGAAGACAATTTGAAGTAGAGAAATTATGATTTGAAATTTTAAAACAAAAGATCACAGAAGATGGAATAGGCTCAGTGAGTTGGTAACTACTCTACAATGTGAACTTGCCAAGGTGAAAGAAAAAAACAAGAAGCTACAAAATGATATTTAAACTAGAATATTATTGTTGGAGAAGAAGAAAAATGGTGAATATGCTTCAAAAAAGAAACTCAGTCTTAACAGGAATATTGATTCTGAATAGAAAAAGAAAAATCAAGAAAAAAATGAGAAGCTGTGTCAAGTTATAAGGGAATAAAATGTCATGATTGGAGAAAAAGAAGCTTTATCAATTCTAGAGAGGCAGCTTTATTCCAAAGAAAGTGAAAACTGTAATTTGTTAAATTAAGAAATGAAACCTGTGCTTTAAATGAAAATGGGAATGCACATACAGATTAAAATAAAAGTAGAGTTTGACACAGATGAAAATAATGACCCCAGTGAAGATACTAAGTAACTGGCAGTAAAGTGACTTTTTTTTTTTTTTTTTTTTTTTTTAAAAGAATTAGGAAAAATAAAATTTAAATCTTTGATAAAATTTTATTATTATATTATTTTTTTTAAGATGATTAGTTTTTTCTCATGGGACATTTAAAAAAAGAAATATTTTTGTAAGGTTTTATCTAAGGATAAGTTTTTCTTAAACATGTTTCAATCATACTCCTAAACTTGGCTAATAACTGTATTTTGTCAAAGATATTTTCATATTTTAGTGTGGTTCATTTTGAAATTGGTGGCCATGGTAGCCTAGTGGTCATAGTTTCTGATTCGTGGTCGGTGGTTTTCGTTCAATTGCAGGTTCGATCCTTGACCACTAAAGACCCACCATGTAGCCGGGGCTGGTGCTCGTTAAATCTGTCATGGCCTAAAGTCCTGCCATTGGCATGGTGTGGAAGTTAGGAGGGGGTGCCAGATCAGGTTTCGTCCTCATCACTTGACCGAGACTCAAAATTACGAGGTCCATCGCCAACAGCCCTCGTGTTGCAATGACCCCTCCCCCCCCCCAAAAAAAAAATTCTCTCTATGCCCATGTTTTGTGGCTGTTATTTTTTTTTAAATGTAACTGTTACTGAATTTTTATTTTATATAATGTTTCATATTTTTAAAATTAAGGATTTTTCATTTTTAGGCTTTCGATTCCCTATCTGATGCCACAAGCGTATCAGTAACTAGAAGATCAGCTGGCTTGCCAACATTGATACAGGCAGTAGTTTCTAGTGAAAATAATAATTTACAGGCGAGGCATTTTTTTATTCTTTATTTTTTACATTTTTCTGTATTTAAACCAAAGTAACAGATACTATATCTAAATCAATACGCTCAAATTTAAAAATATATTTTTAAATTTGACTAGATAAAGACTAGACAAGAAATTATAAAAAACATTTACTCTTTAAAAACTGAAGAACGTACGTAATCAGAGCCATGCTATCGAAAAGGCTAAAAGCGACTAATTAGCATTTTTTACTGAATATTCTGTTAAGTTTCTAGGAAAGCAAACTATTAAAAAGCTTTGAGATCCTCTGACTATTATTTTGTTCCTGTATATGAAACATGTTAAACTTGCAGCCCGTAATAAATATTTTTATGACCCAGCCAATATTACAGTAAATAATAAACATTTTATTAAAAATGCACAATAGCTTAATTTTTGAAATTTCCAATCATACAAATTTACTCATAAACCAATCATAACATTTGCTGTGGCCACGTTAGCCTAGTGGTCATGGCTTTGGATTCATGACGGCGGTTTTCGTTCAGTCGCGGGTTAGATCATTGGCCACTAAAGACCTGCCGTGTAGCCAAGGCTGATGCACGTTAAATCTGTCGAGGCCTAAAGTCCTCCCGTTAGTGTGGTGTGGAAGTTAGGAGAGGGGGTGCCAGCTCATGTGTCATCCTCGTCACTTGACCAAGGCTCAAAATTATGAGGTCTGTTGCCAATAGCCCTCATGTTGCTCCTAGTGTGGCATTAATAAAGACTAAACTAAACATAACATTTGCCATTGAACTATTACTAGTCATGCTGAATTTACACACTGTTTCTCCCACTCATAGCAGCCAATATTTTAACAGTCAATTATAAAATGTCATTAGTGTCATTACTTTTTTGCTTGTATTGTGTGCCTAGTTTTGAATGTCCCTTTTTCAGAGAATAAGAACAATAAATATACATTATACTTCTTAATTTGCAAAGTTATTTTCTGTGTAATAAGTTAAAATTCGGGAAAAAAATGTTGATTTTCATTAAATTTATTGTGATTTCGATGACTCGTCTATTTTAAGATCTTTGCATTCAGTATGTATTTATTGAAACCAAGTGTTAGTTAAACTAAGCAAAAGATTGTTTACAAATATAAATACTTTTATGAAAAAGGGGAATCGGAGTATTTTGGCTTTGACTTAAAAAGATAAAATAATCTTCATGATATGTAATAATACTATTGGTGCACATTACCATAAACAGCATAAGCACTATGATACAAATCACAAGTAACAGTATTCAATTTCCAAGAAAATAAATTAAAAAAAGAAAAATTACTACAGTAACTAAATATTGTATGGCCCATGAGTTTTTTTCACTTGTCAGAAATAAGCCCATGGTTATAAATGAGTTTGACATCATTGTTATACATTATATCACTATCATGGTTTGAAGATAACAGTTAAATTAATAATTAAGTTAAGAAAGTTGTTCATTGTTGTTTTCTACTTCAATTTTAATTATATGTTTATCTTTATTTTCAGCGAAAGTTGTTATCACATACTATTAAATACCTCCTTGCATTTTTTGATCATCCAATACCAGAAGAGAAAATAATAAGCGATAAAACTGATTTACCTCAAGTACATGTTTATCATATTCTTAAGATATTAGTTATGGATTCCAGTTTATCTCAAGCAATCTTATCATATCTGGATATTATTGTACCGGTTTGCATCTCTGGATTCTCTTCTTCATTATGGCCTATTCGAAATGGAGCTCTGCAGTTATTTGGTACGTAAAAGTTTTTGTACTTTAAAATATCCACATCCATTCAAAAATTCTTAAGGAAAAAAATTATTGGTGACTTTAATGTTTGGTTGGCTATCATTTGGAATTACAAGTAATCACTCTAGTCAACAGTTTTATTCAGCATTAATCTTAATTTTTGGCTGATTTCCTATGTTGTAAATTCCTTTCCCAACAACATAAAGTGAATAGCTATCATTAGGGGACAGCTATGTCTTATATAGCCTATTATACAGCTATGTCTTGAAGCTAATTTCTAACTGCATTCTAACACTTTTTAGTTTTTTTGCCAGTGCATTTATATGAAATTCAATGTTTTAAGAAATACGGTCTTATGAAATAGAAATTATCCGATTCTTTATTGTTGGTCAAAACCATATTTCTGAAGAATTCCAATGCTACCCTTCTCTTCTATTCCTGTGAAATTACTAGTTCTATTCATTGAAATTGCATATGCTTAAAAAGCCTGTAAAATTTGGATGAAAGCAATTTTATTTACTAGTTTGAAATTTATACATGTAATTTTTGGTCTTTGAAAGAGACATGAAAAAGTTCTAAACAGTCTCACAAGGAGAGGGCATGACTTGGAAAATTCAATTGGAGACAGGATTTGATAGGTTTTCAGTACACTTGAAGGTGTCCTCTTTTGAAAGTTTTTAAAATATACTTGCCAGCCTACTTCAAGAGAAACTAGTTTAAAGTTTTAAGGGCAGCTGATATATTAGCTAATTTTCGATCCTAACAACCACACCACAGCCATAATTGGTAATGCACTTACTTGCCCTCCGGTTTGTCTGGGCTTGATCCTGTCATTGCATATCTTTTTTTCTTAACTGTTTTAAAATTATAAGAATTTTTAACAAAAAATTTAAAAAATTATTTCGTTGACAATATATGGGGGTGTCAGGGCTAAAAGTACCAAGGAAGTTGGCTTAATCTGATGGAACACACAAAGAAATTCAAAATTTGGTTCAATGTTTGATCGTTTCAGTCTTAGATTAGGTTCTGCATTTAATCTGTTTCTGTATTTATTTATAAGATAAGTGTGTATTGAAAATACTTTCTCACATAAATATGTTGTGCAAAAGAGTAGTAAAATTTTAACAGCAGGTTTTTTTTTTTTTTTTTTTTTTTTGACAGAATAGTATATTGAGCCAGAGCTGTTCAATGAATTATAAGTGAATTAAAGAGTAAAAATAGTTTTTAGAGAACTGTTACAAGATAACTCAATTAGTTTTTCTTTTTCCAGTGAAATTAGTGAGGTCTCTAAACTTATCTCCTTGAAAAGAATTATGTTTCCAGTCAATTTATAGGAGTATATTGCATCTATTATGTAAATAGTACTCAAAAGTTAATTGATGGATCTTTCAGATGTTTACAAATATTCTTTTTTAATGTTTTCATCAAGTTTAATTGAATTTTCTGATAAAAAGCTGCTGTGAGAATCAAAACATTCATACTCATTCATCCTGAAACATTAGATCCAAAAGTTTGTGGGGTTTCAGTTTTATCATGCACACTGAAAATAGTGACTCCTGCACCTTGTAATAACGGATTTAATTCATTTAATTTACAAAAGATGTCAGATAAGTGTGCAAGTTTTTGTAGCCCAAAATATCTATTATTGTATAATAGATATTAAATAGACAAATTAAATGAGTGATCAATAAAATATCCAGTCAGATCTATAATATATCAATTCAGACTTCAGTTAAAGCTAGCATGTCAAAACTTTGCCACAGGAAAGTCATCTAACTTTTGTATAGAGTAGTAAAGAAATGTAAAGGCTTTTACATCATCTTAGGACACACCCATACAATAAGATCTGTCTATATATATCACACACACACAAAATAAACATTGATCATATCAAAAATTGCTTCTCCAGTTGTATAAGTTTTCAAAGGTTTTGAAAACTTCTTGAATGGATTTCTTAAAAATGTATCAAATTTGGATAAACAATAATGCAGCATTTGCTACAGTATGGAACACTCATCAAGCTAGATCGCAGAATCATTCAATTTTCTTCTCTTTAAAAGTTCACTTTCCACATAAATTTTTAAACCATTAATTCTAAGCGACACTGTACTGTTTGATGAAAGAATCAGGTCAGATTTCTTTGTTGCCTTTTCTTCAAGCACACACTTTGCATTATCTTTTGCACATGGTCCAATTGAATTTTCTGCCATTGTATGGGCTTGTCCAGGTCTTGCAGTTCTATAACTTTACTTGAAATGATGCCTCAAAGGCTGTTTTACTATCATCATTTGAAGCTGACAGAAAAGAGACACTACATTTTCTGTTATCTGCTAATTTTCTTTTAGAATATTCGACATGTTTACCCTTTTGTGTCGGATATTTTGATTCTAAGTGTCTGCAATGAAGTGATGGTTTTAAATTGCTGTTGGCAAGAACTTCAGTATAGATTACACAAAGCAACTCAGATTTCAACTCTTCCCCAGTAAAATAAAAATACATCTGTAAATATTGACTGTCATATTTTTCTTTTTCTTCTTGTTTTCTTCTTTCTTTGCGAATTGTTTCTTTGTTTTTAGTCAGGTGAGATGGTAGATCACCTACTACTTTGAGCAGCAACATTATGTGTTGTTTCAAAATCAGGCACTGGAGTTGAAGAATGAATAAATAACTGCTTGTTCACTATTTTATCAAACTCAACTAAACTATTGTTTTTAACCATCAATACATAATAAAATTACAGTATATAAGTTTTACAAGTTAGAGAAGAACTTCACTAACAAAGCTACTATAGCATACTACTAATTACAAACTAAATCACATGAGTTTTACAAATGTTTGTTGGAATGTCTGTTATGTACTTAGTCCTTTGAGAAAAATATGTGTCTCAGGAAGTTGATCTTGCTTTCTGCTTTGGTATCCAACTCGTTACAGACGTCACTTGATGGATCGATTGTCAAGGTCATGAAAAATCACTGAAAGAGACACCCTGTCTCAATTTCTTTTTCTGCAGCTTGCATTACTTCAGTGCTTAGGGTGTGATAACATGTTCATTAAATATTTATCTTATTAAAGAACACTTTTACTTATTTAACTATATTTTTTAATTATTATCATTGCAGTAAATATATGTGTGTGTGAGAGAGAGAGAGTTTTAAATTAGCAATTTAAAATTCCACTGTTGCAACATTATTTTTGTGAACCCCTGGAGATTCACGAACCGCCAGTTGGAAACCACTGATCTAGACCATTCAGGCAGCATGCATACAGTAGTCAGAAATTGGCACAAAGGTGAAATACCTGTTTCACAGGTTTTATTAGTAGATATGTGGACACTGTAGCAAAAGGTACAGAGCATGCTTTGATTGATCGAATTTTAATCAGTGACACTAGTAATGTCGATCCTCCCACATTTTTAAACACATGTCGATGAAATGAAATGTCAATCCTTCCACATCAAAATCCATATGCCAGTGGGATAGGAATGTAAGGGAGACAGGTACTTTACCATCTCAAACTTGCAAACATCTTACAGTTTTTGCGACACATGACACTGTTAATTGTGTGCTTGATTAATTTTTTAAGAGTTCTAGGAAGTCTATTGGGATTGCCAGTAATGAATTATCAATCTGCCATTCCACAATTCATGATATTGTTCATAAACGGTTGCATTTGTGTGCATACAAGCTTCTACACTTGAAGTAAAGTAATAATCCGACCAGGATGAGGATTTCCTGCTGAAATGATAAATCATATTGGAGTGGATTTAAATTTTCTAGAACATGTGATTTTTAGTGATGAATCCTAATGTCCCAAAGTTAATGTGCATAATTGCCTTTTTTGGGGTAATGCAAATCCTCACCAATTGATTGTACAAAAAAGGGGTACTCCTAAAACAAGCACTAATCTCTAAAATTAATCTTTATTTAAATTAAAAAATTACTCAATGAATAATTTTGCCATCCATCATCGTCTTATTAACAAGAATATACAGGAAGCAATCAATGCTATACCTGATGAAGTGATGCCTGATACAATCAACATCTGATATAAATCAGAAATCTGCATTTAATTGAATCAAACTGACTCTTAATAATAGGCAGCCAATCATAAAAATCTACACTATGATGCAATAGAAACTTATCAAATGCAAATCCCAAATACCTCATTGCCAGATGTAAGGGATGGCATCATATGGTCAATGATTTACGCAAAATACATTATCAATTTAGGATCTTCATTTCTATTCAACTCACAATATGATAACAATTGGATAGCTAGAATGCATGTAAAGGCATCATTGGTCCATTTTTCTTTGTATAGTGCACTGTTACAAAACACATTTATCTTGATGTGCTGGAAAACTCTACTGTTTCACAAATTGCATTGGATTTCCTATTCCAAATGGAAGGTGCTCCATTACACTATCATGGAGCTGTTATTGTGTTTTTTATTATGATATTTCCTGGAAATTGGGTGGGAGAGAGAGATCCTCAGTGGCCAACAAGGTCTCCAGATTCACTCTATCAGTCTTTAGTGCTTAGATACTCTTTAAATCCATTGTGTATACACAAGAATTTGAAATTGCAAATGAGCTGCAGAAGAGTATCATTTAAGCATTTTGTCTGATAACTCCTAATATGCTACAAAATACTTGGAGATAACGGAATTATTGTTTAGACATTTGTTGTGCTACAAAAGTGGCACACATCAAAATCTATTGATATTAAAACTTGGTTAGATGTTCTTTCCATTTAATATTTTTTTTTTCCTAATGAGTAGTTCCGTAAAAGTGAACCATAACTTTTTTTTATAGCCCAGAAACCCAGTATTTAGGTTATTTTTATTTTAAAGATTTTATAATTTTTAAAACAGTTGAGGAAAAAAAACAATGTAGAGACAGGATTGAACCCAGGGCAACAGGATTGAACAGCTTAGTGGGTAGTAAGTGCACTACCCACTAAGTTGTGCCATAGTTGTTCGAACCTGAAAATTCACTAATATATAAGTTGCACTTTAAACTTAACTTTGGCTGGCTTTTGCACTTTACTAATTTTTTAAGTGGACACCTTTTAGGTCTACTGCAAACCTACCAAGTTTGTTCTCCAACTGAATTTCCCAAGTTGTGCCCTCCTGTTGTCAGAGTCCTTGTTTTGGAAAACCGTTGTATATACATAGACAACTTTTTTCCCCCTTACAAGCTGTTTCAATTCTTGCAACCCGAAAATCTCTGTGAAACTGTATCGGCTGATAAAAATATGAAACATGATGAATTTGACTCAACTATGAAGAAAAATTATATTACAGGCATGAAATGAAAGCACAAACATTGTGTTATTAGTTTATCTAACAGGAGCGTGTAAAAATTCGTAATAGTTGAAAGGAAATACAAAAGTGATGAACCTGAAAAGAGTAAGAAATAATGAAAATATGCATAAGCCTTTATCAGTACCTTCCAGTCAGTACTGTTCCAAACAATTCTGACTAACTGTAGAATTTGTATGAAATTGACATGAAAATTATAAAATGGTTGTCTAGAATTTTTTCCTATTTCCTAGATGTTAGTGTAGTGAATGCATTTTTATTGTATGAAATGCATCACACCCTTGGGAAATAACTCAGTAATTCTTTAGAAAAGCATTTTTGGAATATAAAAGTTTCTTATAATCTTCATTTGTTTGTCTTAAGATTGCAAAAAGTTATAATTGTAGCATTTCCTAAGCAAAAGTCTAAAATAATGTAAAATGCATAGTTACAAAATCCCAACCTGGGAAATGAGCATTTTGTGTTGGTTTGTGCATGTTCCAGAAAGATGTTACCTGTTTCCATAAATTTCATAGAAAATAAATTGTATAAAAGTTACTTAATTTTTGGATATACTACTTTTTAAGGTGCCATAATTGCTCTTTTGCATTTTGAATTATATGTCATTTTTCCGTTATTTACAATATATTCTTTTTTGGAATTTTTATGTAATTAGATATCGTATTGAAGTATTCTGTGCTATGTTTCAGTTACTAATTTCTTCCTCTTTTTTTTGCATTTTATATTATATTTATTTCTTATAATTAAGAGACTGCATGAAATTATTGTGTGCATATTTAGAATCCATTATAAGTTATATTTTTTATCATTATCTATGTTATATCAAACTATTGCTCACTATAATTAATTTATCATAATACACAATGTTTAAGCTGATTGCTTGGATCAATATTATAATAAATTTGATTAACAGCTATAACTGTTTATAGATAACTAATTTTAGCATATTTAACAAAATTATGTTTGTAATTCATAATTTTAACATAAATTATTTTGTTGTAAAATGATGAAATAACAATTTTTTTTTTACCAAAGATATTAATTTACAAATTATTTGTAAAAATATATTGCACTAACACATTTATCAAATTTTTGTGATTTATGTTACCAAAGCATTTTAATTCCTTTTAATATCCTAAATGTATGTCAATCATACCATGCAACCAATTACATTAGACAAAAACTGCTACCTTTTTTTATGTATATTACTAATCATTATGTGTTTTATTTCATAAAAAAATTACTTAACAACAATACCCCCTCAAAGTGTTATTAATATTTATTGAAAAAGACCTTCCTTGTAAAAAAAAATGTATAATGATTTGCATTTATATATGTGTGTTACAGTTACAGATAGAAAATTTTGCTTGACATAAAATTAATATAATAAAGCATAATTTTTTCATTTAATAAATCTTTTTTCACTTATTGGTTTATTTGTCATCTGATATTAATGGGAATTCAAACAATAGTTTTAAAAAAATAAAAAAGGGTCAATTTAGACAAATTTTTAAAACAATGGGGAGGCCACAGTTTTTTACCATTGGAAAGTCTTAAAAATATTTGAATAGTTTTTCTCCTAATTCAACTTCCTCCTTGGCTTATGTTGAGAAGTAAGAGCATCAAATAACTATTGTTCCTCGAACATAATTGACAACCTCTTGAATGAGACATTTTGCAAAGTTTATACCCTGAATGAATCTTAAAAAATGTTGTTTGAAAATGAACATTATCTTCAGTTTACTGATAAAAACAGTGTTCTAATCTTAAGTCATAGTTGTTGTTGTTGTTTTATAACACCTGAATATTGATGAACTACATAAAAAAATATTTTCAGGTGTGCTTTTGCCACGCATTTGTGGTCAAAAAAAAGTAAGAGAGGAGGACTCTGAACATAATTTAATCTCATCTTCTGAGCTATTTGCTAGATGTCCAAGTCTCAAAGTGTATTTACATATGAAATTAGAAAAATGTGTCCAGTTTCATCAAGAAAAGAAACTCTGCTCTGAACTTGTTCCAGTATTATCAATCATTGTGAAATTATCACCTCCTCAAGAGAATAATGAGTAAGTATATGTGAGAATTAGACTTGTTGAAAATGTTATTTGTAAGGAAACCTAGACTTTATATAAGTCTTTTGAAAAATTATTTTTTATCATTTCAATATATGATACATATTTAGTTTAATTTTTAATTGTCATATGTTTGTTCTTATCACATTAAAATTGATTTTTTTATGTCTTTAAAATAACTTTCATGATACTAATTTATTTTTTGAAAAATAATATAGCATGGTGTAGAAGAATTGATCAATTTAATAGTGTGCAAAAATTTTAATTGAAGCATTATTATATTTTGCTGGAAAGCTAATTTTGATGTTAAATTATTTTACCACTTGGAACTTTTTTTTTTTTTTTTTTTTTTTTCATATCAGTTTAATTAATAACCTTTTAGGGCATTCCATTTCAAAACTTTACTACTCCAACTTCTTGATGTTCCTGTTTGGAAAGTACGGGATTTAGTATCTTCATCACTTTCTGTCTTGGTCTCAAGTGATGATATTTCAATAAAAATAGAAGAATTGAATCAAGAATTGCAAACTAACAACTTTAACTGTAACAAAGTTCATGGAAATCTTCTTCTTATTCAAAAGGTATCAAAGAGAGACAAATTGTAAGTAATTAATTTTCATATAATCATTATCCAAATATTTTCGTTATTAGTGTTCATTAATTCTAATGTAATTAATTAATTTTAAACAGCTTTCTAGACACTTGCAAGATTGTAAAATCTCTGACAAATCTTTGTAATTTTCTGGTGGAAAGGAAATGCTTATTATTAATTGGAATTGCCTTAGAAACAATCTTATCATTATCTGAAAAGGAAGAAGATCCTATTCTTATAGAAATGTATAGATTATTCAGCTCTTTTGATAGTAAATGTTGTCCCATGGTAAGTCTTTAGTTGCTGTATAGAAAGAAAAAATAATTGATAGCTGATTGATTTATAAATTTTTTTACTGTCGACATTTATAAGAACTATGGTTTTTTTTTTTTACAAGGAAGTGTTTTTTTTATACAAAGTGTTTTTATCAATTGTAAATTCAAATCACAAAAGTTATTCTATTATAAGAAAACCCTTTAAAGTTCCTGAATTTTATTTTTAAATGATACTTACCATTGAATATTATTAATTCATTACTATATCAAATGTTATAAATTACTTCAAACTTTCATGCACAATTTATTTCATAAACAGTATTTATTTCCTAAATAAGTCTTACTACCCCTTTTTAATGCAATCTTGATGTATTCGAATGTCTTAATTTTAGATTGGACAAGAATTTCTTGAAACTCAGATGGTAATTTTAAAGTTAAGAACAGCCAACAGATGTGAAATTCCTGGCATCATAGAACAACAAGCATCTAAAGATGCATCCATTATTAGTGAATGCCTTCGATTTCTGACCAAAATGCTTAATTTTGAGCGCACAAAAACAGAATTGTATGATATGAAATTTTGGAAGCTTATTTGTGTAAGTTTAAGACATTTTTTTAAAGAAACTCGCATTAAATGCTTATTTGAAAAAGTTCTTTATTAAGTGTTAAATGCTGTATTATTTAAATAATGCTGTATTATTTAAAATAGCTGCCAAATATTCCCATTGTATTTTTTGATTAATATTATCAGGACACATGTTGATGTTCTCGTGCATTCAATAATTTATTTTACTTTTGTTAATGAGTTTTTTTTTAAGTACATTATTCTGTATACTTTTCTTTCAGTTTTTGTCTATCTTATTACTATTCTATGTTCTTTTTTATTATTATTATTATTATTAAATAAAATATTTTCTCATCTTAATATTTATTATATCTCTTTGATATTAGTCTTTTTTTTTTTTTTTTTAAGTTACTGTTAAGATAATGGAGTTTAAGTACAATGATAGTTTTACCTCATTTCTAAATATCTATTAAGAATATTCATGTAAAATATCGGGCATAATTTAATACAACTTTCGTAATGAATTTGTACTTGACTTTTTTGTTTTCTATTCTGAAATAGAGTTCCCAAAGATCAGAAAATATTAAAAATTGCATGTTTGTTTTTTAAATTCATAAAATTATAAGTATATATTAATGATAAAGGAAATGTCTTTTGAATTTTTTTACATGCTAGCTGAGCCTTTAAGTTCCTAAAATATAATTTGTTTTACTGATTACATAATACTAATGAAAAGCTTAAATAATCAATAAGAAAATTATATGAAGGAAATTAATTTTTTTTTCCAAGCAAAATGATAAAATATTAAGCTTTTACACATAAATATTCAAAATCAAAAAATTTCAATATATCTAAAATAGTAACTATGTTTTTTCCTGCTGTTCCAAAATACTGGAGAAATAATTAAAGAATTAATTATTATAAAAAAACACTGAATCAATTCTTTATAAACATTAATATTTGTATTTTATTGCCATGCGCTAAAATTTTGTTAACTTTTAGCTAAAATTGTTCTATAATTTTTTTTTTTTTTTTCCAAATTTATTTTTACTATTTGTCAGCTTTTTTAATTAATTTTTATTTATATTTGAGGAAAACAATCAAATGTTTCAAAAGGTCTTGAAGGGAACTAAAACTGTTTTTTAAACAAATACAAGTGATAGAAATATTTATAATTTATGTCTTAAAAATCATTGATAGAATAATGATATTTAATGAATCAATTGTGAACAATTTTAATTTGTGCTGATGCATATTTTTACTAGAAAGATTTAATAATCTAGCATATCACTTCATTAATATTTCACATGATTAATACATTTTGCATTGTCATCAGTATTAAGAAATAAGTATATATAATGTTCTTTTATAATATTTATACATTGTTTTTTTAGGAAGCAGTGCTTAATTACATTGAAGTTGGAAGGCATCCGAGTGTAATACAAGATTCTTTAAAATTTCTCATAGATTTGTGCTATGATTGGGAAATTGGATCTTACATTTTAGATCCATTTGTTTCTAAAGAACTTGAAAACCTGCTACAACCTCATCTGGACATGAAAAGTGGTTTATCAGTATCTGGTCTTTCCTTCACTATGCTATCATTGTGTATAAAATCTTCACTTATGAGAGAGCAGGAGAGGTACATTTCTGCATTTTAGATTTTATCTTTTACAGTCATACGTTACATTTAAAAGTTGGAAACTCTCTTGTACAAATTCCAATATTTCACTGTGCACAAAATATTTTTTTAAAAAGATATTTTAAACTTTTCAGCAATTATCTGGAAAAGTGGAACATGTTGTTTACTTGTCATTCTCAACCTCGAAGTGCTGATATATTAAGAATGCAAGCTGCATGTTCTGTTGCCAGTGTTGGGCCTTTTCTTGTAGAATATTTGCGTAAAAGGATGAGAGGATGTGAAAAATCAATTTTTTTCTTTCTTAGGTAAGGCTTTTTTTTCCTCCAATTGAAATATTTTATTATTTAAAGTGTGCATATTTTCAAAGTAGTGAGAAGTTCATTTTTTGGTGAATTCGATTTTTGAATATGAAATGGCCATGCTTTGTGTACTTTATGAAACATATTAAATGAATATTAATATACTTGAATTAAATTACAAGTGCTTGACCATAAAATTTTAAATAATGGATTGATTATTTTAGTCCTAAAATATTTTTTGATCAGTTCTTATTTCTAAGAAAATTCTTTGATATACTATGTTTTTTTCCAATTGAGGAAGTAAAAAAATAATGAGCATATATTTTGCCTGTCATCAGTGTTCAACATATTAGTATAAGTGTTTAGCCAAGTAATCACAGTTGCAAGCTCGTGAACAGTTATGTTTTTAGACCAGGCATACGTTTGAGTTGTGGTTCCATTAAAAGCTTATCGTGAAGTAGAGCTGCATTGCATTAAATTTTTTAGTATTCAAAATCTTCGCATGGGTATGGGGGGGGGAGTTGGATGCCGATTCAGATGTTAACCTTGTCCTCTGACTGTGGCTATTAATTATGATTTGTATCGTGTCAGGCAAAAGTAGTCATCTGCAAAAAAAGTAGGCAAAAAAATCATCTGCAAACATAGTAGAACTGTAAAATTATCTCTCTCTTCTCAAATACACCATAATATTAGTGATGATACAAATGAAAAAAAAAAAAAAATTTCTAATTTTTAGTATAAAGATTTTGCATTATCCCTCTCAATTGATTTTTTTTATCAATAGTAAATTATTCATTGATGTTTATATATGCTTGTTTTTAATGGATTGAAAATTAATGTTAATATAGTATATACATATCAAAACTTTGGACTATACAATATTATTCATGTGATCAGGGTGACACTTGAACTACCATCTCATTTAAACTTTTCTAAAAGTAAGATTAGTTTTATTACATCAATAATTTAAGTATGTACTTAAGATATACTGAGAGAAAGAGAGAGTTTAATATAATTATATAAATAATCATTAAAATTGCATAAACATATGTTCTGTATATAGAAATAAAATGTGTTTTTACTCCTTTATAATGTATGGCTGCATATATGTCAAATAAAATTCTGAACATTTATTTGAATCATAAAGGAGGTTTGAAATTTTTTCTTATAATATACTCAAGCCTTCTTTGTAAATATCAGCTTCTAAATTTTAAAAGGAAAATATAATAAAAAAAATTGTTGTTGGTTTTGGACAAAAATTTTCACTATTTTGATCTATAAAATATCTTCAGTGTGCATTTTCTGGGGATTATAAACAAATTAGTCCTATGATTTTTCTTTTCAATATAAATTTTTTTTAACGAAAGGTGCACATTTTAAATGAATATGGTTCTGTTTATCAATTTTTGCATGAAAAATAAGAAGAATTATATATTTTTATCTGAAAATGCTCAAATATTCAAAATAAAAAATATCATATTTTAAACTCTGAGTTATAGAATATATTTTCTTGATTTTTCTGTGATTGCTCCTAATTTAAAAGAATCGAAATACATTTGAAAAATAGAGTTTTGCTGGAAAAATGTATATTTTATATGCAATATACTATATATTAAAAGATATGAAAGGATATACTAATTTTACTTTACAGTTTATGTGATGGTAGTATTCTTCTGATGCAAGACGAAGATGAAGAAATAAGAAATAAAGCTTGTGAATTTCCATCTCAACTTATACATTTGTATGATGTAGGTAGAATGCTTAAATAAAAAAAAAAGAAATATATTAAATAGTTATAAGTATTGCTTAAAATTTATTTAATTTTTTAAGATTGCATTTACTTACATTGTACTATCAGAATATACACATGTGGTTTTATTCCTAAATAGATATTAGTGTTCTTTAGCAAGTGCACATATTTTCCCCCTGTAGCTTGTAATTTCATTTGCTTTTATTCCATTATCATATAACATTGATGATATAATTGTTTCATGCTAAATTTTTTTTATTAACATGGTTATCATTTCATTTGGTTATTGATTATTGTTTTGTATAGTGTGCCCATGATTAAAACTGAATGACAATTTTGTGTTTTCTGTTGTCAAAATCATAACATAAAACTAGATTATTAACTTGAAATCCTTTATTATAGTCAAAGGTTATTTCTAAAAATATATGTGCAGGAGGCTTCAATATAATAATCTCATGTACATTAAAGTGCTACTTGTCTTAAGGCCTCTTATTTTTCTTGTCATTTAATGAATTAAATTGTCCTGGATTCCTATTATCATTATCAATAATTAAGAATAGAATGACCATAATACGGCATATGGATATTAAATAACAAGACTGGTGCTACAGAAGTATGCATGCACCAACCCCCAGTGACTGACAGCTGTTTAGCGTAATTTCTTCTTTGAATGCAGTGCCTCGCGCTTTTGTAAAAATTCTGTATAGCTGTCATCTTCATTCAAATTAGGGTGGGTTTTTTTTTTTTTTTTTTTTTTTTATGTTTCGTTTGTAAAATGATAAGTGTAATGTTAGAGCAACTAATTGTTGTGAAATTTCACATGGAAAAACCACTACTGAAACTTACAATTTATTGTAAGAAGTGCATGGCAATAAAAGTTTGTCACATCTACTTGTTTTTGGGTGGTTCAAGCATTTTCAAGATGGCTGAGAAGATGTTAAAGATGCCCGGATCCCCCTTCCACATCAAAAACAGATGATAATATCAAAAAAATTAATGATTTATTCAATCTGGCCGTCGGTTGAGTATTCATACGATTGCGGAGAGCATAGGAATCGATAAAAGCATTTGTACAGTATGTTTTACATAACAATTTTAGAATGCAAAAATGGTGCCTAAAATTCTCATGTTTGCACAACAAGAAGCTCGCAAAAATGTTTGTACTGACACTTTAAATGCCATTGAAAATCAACAAAACTTATTGGAAAGGTAATAAATAATATGTGACAAATTGTGAGTTTTTTCTATAATCCTGAAACGAAGGGCCAATCCGTCCACTGGAAAAGCACATGTTCACCGAGAGCTAAAAAAGCTCAAGCAACCAAATAAAAATTTATAGCAATGTTGATTGTTTTATATATATATGCATTCATGGGGTTGTGTCCCTTTACTGGGTTCCTGAAGTTCAAATTATTATTCAGCATTACTACCTTTGTGTTCTTGGGGAATTCTGTGGAAGAATAAGGAAAAAACTATCTGAATTGTGGAAAGACTCGTCATTCCATAAAGTCTGTCATGAGGTTTCTAGCCATGTACAACATCCCATAGTTAGACCATTCACCATTTCCGTCTGATCTTGCACCATGCAACTTCTATCTATTTAATGAGAGGAAATCTGCTTTAAAAGGAACAAGTCACTGCAGTAGCCTGGTGGTCAAGGTTGCGGGCGCATGGCCAATGGTTTCCGTCGATACTAGGGTTCGAGCCTTGATGCCACTGAAGACCCATTGTGTAGCCAGGGCTGATGCATGTTAAATCTTTTGGGGCCTAAAGTTCTCCCTTTGGCATGGTGTAGAAGTTAGGATAGGGGTTCCAGCTCAGATGTCATCCTCGTCACTTGATCAAGGTTCAAAATAATGAGGTCTGTCGCCAATAGCCCTTGTTACTACTGTAAGTAATTAAAGTTCACTCAATTAAGAATGATGGATCATTTAAACTAAAAAAAAAGTATATTAATTCCAAATTATATTGAATCTCGCACCTATATGCGAATCAACAATCGTACTGTTTCATATCCAATCGAATTATATCGTCAAAAGAATTCTGTCCTATTTCAAGGTAGAAGAGCGCCATATAGTGGCTTTACGATAAACCTCTCTGGAATAATACAAAAGAGTCAGTGGATTGAAGAGCCCTCGTGTTGCTTCTAGTTTGACGTTAATAAAACCAAACCAAAAAGGAACAAGATTTGACTCCATTGAAGCTATGAAAGAGAAAGTGGCATGCATCCTGAAGGAGCTTATTGAAGACTTCCAAGAATGTTTTGAACAATGGAAGATTCTCATAAAGAGTTGTAAGGATAGAAGGATAAGGATATTGAAGGCGATAATAAGTAAATATGTATGAAATTAATATAAAATGTTTTACGATATCAGTCTCGTCATTTAATAGCCACACTTAGTATAATGAAATGTTATTAATGTAATTAAATATTAACCATTCAATTTGTAATTATAATTATTATTGCTCATAAAACTGAAAAGCAATTTGTATTGATTTTTTTTTCTCCTTCTAGATAAAAAAACTTCAGTTCAACATTGGAATTAAGGTAGATAAATTCCTGTTTATTAATAATAATAACAAATAACTGTATGAAATTAAAATAAGGATATATGATTTTGTGTTGAAAGTTAAATATCATTTGATTTTATTGATTTTTCAAACATTTTTAATTGCCTTTATTAATTTAATTATTGTTTTATTTTGAATAAAACTGTTAAAGCTTAGGAAGATTGAGTTCATTCATGATGTAGATATACTATCAGAACATTTCAGTGAATTATTTCTGAAATACAATTAAATATTTCATAAATATTAGGCCAATTTTTAAACTTAAACTAAGCTATTATGATAAAAAGACTATTTGAAGTGAAGGCTTGATTACCAAAATTTAGTTTTTAAAATTGAATGTTATGAATATGAAATAAAATTACAATTTTTGTAAGTTTATTTCATTTCATTGAAAATGAATCTTTCAAAAGTATTTTGAGAGCATGAAAATTTTTGTGATATAATATTAAATGTTCAAGAAAAGATTATATGTTTATCTTTAATTATTTCAGATTTTATTCAAATAATTTGCAATATTTTAGTTCAAGGTTTTAAATGAAAACATGTGTTATATAATATAAATTTTATGAAATAGAGATATTTTTATCAAATTTGAAAAAAAAAAAATTTAACTAAACTTCTGGTATTAATTTGTTCTGTTTTATTTATATTAAATCAAAGCTCAAATGGAAACCTGCAATCTAAATTGTTAAAACTTATTAACAAAGAAATCATAGGAATATTTAATATATTTAGATATAAACTATCAATTTTTTTAATTTTTATTAGTATCGTTCTTCTGTATGAAGAAAATGTGATGTGTATTTTAGAAATAAATGGTAGAATTGTCCAAAAGTGATTTTGTAATTCTTTGAATGATAGATATTTATCATCACTAAGATTTTTATTTTAAGTAATTGTAGATATATATTTTTTTTAAATTATATATTCTTGTTTTCTAATAATTAATCTCTTAGGGATTTGAAGTTGAGAATTTAAGAAATAATTTTGACAAAAATAAAAAACTACATTTATTTCTAGTGAGTTGTCTATTTAAATTTTTTTACAACATTTATGTTTGAAATTATTTTAAGTAATGTTATATTAGTAAGAAAAATAGTATTCCAAACTATAATGAAGATCTTTTTCATTATTTTCCATTCATTGAAATTTCTTATTATATTTACAGTATCAAAATGTACTATTTGTATATATAGTATATTCTCTCTTTTTATTAGTTTATTTAATCT
Source organism: Nephila pilipes (assembly GCA_019974015.1). Lineage (NCBI taxonomy): Eukaryota > Metazoa > Arthropoda > Arachnida > Araneae > Nephilidae > Nephila > Nephila pilipes. The sequence goes on from BMAW01095022.1 coordinate 290,247, forward strand.
TATCGTATAAAATTTTCTCTATAATAACCAGTTGTTTAAATAAAAGTCACAAAATAACCTTATAATTTTGTGAATTACAAGACATTTTAGATTATGTTTCTGATATTCGACATTCTTTTAAATAGCTTCATTTTTATTTTCTGTAATTTTTGTTCTTTAGGTGATATTCCAATATATGCATGATTTTCTTCTTGGTAACTACAATTTCGTACTTTATCTATGGAACAAACTTCATAATTATCCATCCATTTGTAGAGTTGTTAGTAGTATCAACAGTGCACACACTAGTGATAAGTATGCTCCTTTTTCTTTAATGATTTTATTTTGAAGTATTTGGTGTTGTAGCAAATTATTTTATATTAGAAAGATGTTCATTATTTATTATTTAAAAATATTAATCTTAATACAAAAATATAAAATAAATTTTTCAGTAAGGGCTTCATCAAGGTTCATTCTAACTTTAATAAAGCACAAAATGCAAGAAATTTAAATAAAGGAATTTTATCTCATAAAAAAGCACAGTATCCTCATTAAAATTTTATTTGGGAATAATTTATTTTTTTTTATTTGTGGAGTATGAATATTTTTTGCTTGTAAAATACGAAAATATGTATTTCATTTACTCTTTTTTTAATGGTTAATGTATAGTATTTATTGTAGATTCAAAAAGCCTAGTGAACCACCCTTCAAAATGTGTTTAGACTGAACTCTGCACACTTAATTCTTGTGCATTTAATAAATATAAGGAAAGGCTACTGATATGTTGAGTTGTAATAATAATATAATTAAATATATGTTATCTTATTTGTATCACATTATTTTTGAAGACTTGCATAAAATTTTGAATCATACTCAAGTGACAGGGTAGGGACTCCTAAATTGATATTTCACTTGCCTAATTTTCACATCATATCCTGTAAACACTTTGAGGACTGGCTAAATAAATATGAGAATAATCAATACAAAAGTATTTAATTTATGAATTTTGAACTGTATATATACATATAAAATGCATATGAGAATTGTTATCATATTAGAGAAGTATTATTACTTTAACAATGAATTATTTTATATTCTTGTAAAGTTTCAAATCATTTGAGAAATTTTTCGAAGTTTCATCAAAGAAATCATTTGTGCAGTTTTTTAATATAGATAGAGTTTGACAGTGAAAGCATTAAATTGCTATGTTTTCTGTTCTGATTTTTATCATCATTTATAAGAGATGTTCCTGAGAAACTTATGAATAAAAGTATATAAGTTCACTGAATATTTTAAGAAAATTATTTTATGCACTTTAAATAGAAAAAAAAAATGTCTGTGATAGAAATAAAAATAGTTGTACTGCAATATTACACAACTTAAAACTTTTGAATTTTATTTATATTTTTATTATACATACATTTACTTATATTTACTGTAGTCACAATGGCTATGAATATTTTCTGGTATAATTTTTGTGGAATGTGCATAGTGTTTATGATAAATTATTTTATTCACAGCATAGTTCCACAACTATTTGAGCAAGAATTAGTCAATGTATTTGCAGAACCTGTTCAGATGGTTGTGCAATACAGAGACCTTTTTGAGGTATGTTTTTTTTTTTTTTTTCCCCATCATAAAACTTTAACATCATTACTATGTCGACTTCTATTTGGGTTTTAAAATTTTTAGTTAATAAATATGGTGTATGTATGTGTGTGTATATATATATATAGTGTTCCAGTACAGTTCAGCAAATTCATAAAAATGTGATTAGCTCTAACTTCATGATAGAGTAATAAGTGCATAAATTTATAAAGTTAATTATTAATTGTCAATCAAATTAATCCTTAGGGACAGTAAGGTTAAATGAGATTTAAGTATATTACAAAATGTTAAGATATGCTCCATAATGCATTTTCGAAAAATTAAAAACATGCATGTTTATATTTTAATCATAATCACTACATCCTCAGAAAAAAAAATTGTATATTTTTTTCTTAGAGAATTTTAGCAGAATTTCTTTAAATCAGCTACGCTATTCTTTCCAAAATTGATTTTTTTTTAAATTGTTGTCATGTAATGACAATTATGTTGATGAGTTGTTTTTATGACTAAGCAAAAAAAATTAGGATGTTTATCTCTTTCATTTTAATGAAAAATAAAGCTTGTTTAAGGATTATGTATGAATAATGAAAATAATGGTAGAAAATGCTTCCGAATGACTTGTAAGTCAATTGGAAAATGTCTTAAATGACATAATGAAACGTGAAAAAGAATTAAATATGCATTTCAAAATTGCTTGCTTAAGTTCATTAAATTAATATCAGACAATTATCTTTTTTTTTTTCAATGTAATACATTCTTCCAGTGAATCGCTAAATGCTATTCATATATAAAAAATTTTAATTAATGTATTAATTCATTCACTTCAAATATTTTTGAAGAGAAAACTAAATATTTTATTTCTTGTTGTTGTGTTTTTCCATCTTTAAAGCAACTATTTTCACTTCCTGTAAGAAGTTATTTTCTCATTATTGTTCTTTTTCGATTAATATTCTTTCTTATTAAAGCTTCTGATTGATACAACAGCAAAATAAAGGCATTTGGAGATATGTTTTAAAAATACAATACTTTCTTGGTAGTCCGTCAGATATCTGACCAGAGCATTGCTGGATAACTGGAAATGCTGTTTTAGTAGAAAATCACCATTAATAATGCATTTATACAGCAAAAGTTATGTATTATTATATAAAATTCAATACAAAATATCACTGGCAAAAAAAAGTTTTTTAAATGTGGGTCTTCTTTCTAACTTCACCCTTTTCATAACATAATTTTTATAGTTAAAAATTTTACAAGGGGATAGTTTAATTTACTGGTATGAATATTTAATTGTTTCATGTTGTAAACAAATAGAATTATAAGTAAAATATAATTCTTTAAATAATTAGTATTAATCAATTAGTTTTTATTAATTATAATTTAATTATCGTATTGTCATCCAAAACAATTGTGTATAGAAAATTTCAGCACATTTGAGAGCTTTAAAATGTGAGAAAAAAGTTATGACCCAGACATAGTTGCAATGTGAGTAGAAGAAAATCTATTAAAAAAATGTACATTTTGTATTAATATCCTATGTTATTCCATTTAAGTAGAAAGCATAAAATATCATCTTGAAAGGTGAAGTGGCAGATTATAAAGAGTGTACTGTAATTAAGTACAACAAAATTTGAAACAATTTTACAGAACTTTTATTTTATATAGATTTATAATTCTAAAAACTTTTAATTACCTTTAAAATATAATTAAACTTCTGGGAGTACATTTATAAATCAATAATTTATTTCCTTATATTTGGATCAAAAAAAATTTTTGAACAGTAGAACTGCTTTTCATCTAAATATTGTTATGGTGAATAGTAATTTTACACAAATTATTATGCAAGTAGGCAACTGATAATTAATTGATTATATCTTTATACAAATTGTCTATTATTCATGTGTAAAACTGAGATTTGCAAAAGTCTTCTTCACAAAATGGAATCATATTGAGAAAAATTGTAAAAGTAGTAGTTACTGAAAGAGTTTTATTGCAGTTTAAAGGGGGGGGAATTTAGTGATGAATTAAATTTTTAAATCCATTATAAAATTTGAAAAATTTCATAGGAAGTGTAAAAAGAGTTTTTCATTATTAAATGCATACGTATAACATTTAATATTAAAAATCCATTTACCTACTCGTATTTGGCTGCAATAGGATATTGATCATAGTTGCAAATTCGCAACTGCTGTTTCCATTGAGATGTGGGTTCAAACCCTGATGCCACTAAAGACCCACTGTATGGTACGGCTGATGAATATTAAATCTGTAGAGGTCCTAAGTCCTCCCATTGGCATGGTGTGGAGGTTTGGAAAGGGGAAGTGTCAACTCGGGTATCATCTTTGTCATTTGGCCGAAGTTCAAAATGAGGTCACCAATAGCTCTTGTGCTGCTTTTAAGTGCAACGTTAATGAACAATCGATCAAAATAAAATTATCTAAGAAAAGTTCTATTAGAAATTTGCAGTAATTCTGATTATCTTTATTAAAATATTAGACCTGTTGAATAATGTAGTATTTTAAAATTGTGGTTTAATTAATTTTAATATGTATAATTTTTTAGCATTATCAAAATCAAAAATTTATGTCAAATACATTTGAAGGTATTTTTCTCTTTTAATAAATAGCATATTTTCTCAAAATGGTATGTATTGAATGAAAATAATAACTCTTGTATAATAATAACTCTAACTAAACATATAATTGATCCTATCAGAAATTTTTGAATCTGAAATAATTTGTCAGATGTATACAATATATATATATATATATATATATATACACTATGTCAGATTAAGAAATATGATTTGAATACTAAAATTATAAAAAAAAAAATGTTGTGTGAAAAAATTAGAGATTTTGACTAGCACTTAGTTCAATAATAAACATATCTGTAACAAGCATGCATATCTGTAACAAATTTATTCTAATGAAAAAAAAATTTAATATGGAAGAAAGGTGTGGCTTCTCCCCTCCCCCACAGCTTCATCCATGCAGTGCTAAATCATATTAGCGAAATTAAAGCGGTATTCATTAAATATGTAATTTCCTTTTGCAGATGGCAATATCAGATTTGTGGGATATAAACTATAATCTTTGGTTTCAAGCTGTAGAAATACTTTCATTTGACTTATTACAGGAAATCAATGAGTTAAACGATGCTTTAGTAGACTGCACAACTAATGGTAAGCATTTTTATAGCTAATTTCTTGTTTTTTGAATGGAAAAGGGGAAAAAATCATTTGTAGAATTTTACTTCAAAAATGAAGTGCTTAAAGTTATCTAAATTGAAAACTGATTCATCAGCAAAAGTAATTTGCTAGTTTCTTCACTTCCTTTTCTCTTCTTTTGGTGATTATGCAACATCTCCTTTAAATTAAAAAAAACTTAATTAAAATACCATTAAATATGCTTATTGTATTTCAGACACTAAAAAGTTCTATGCAAAGAACAGATTTAACCACCCAAGGTGTACATTTTTTAAATTATTACATTACTCAATTAAATGTAAAAATTAAAGGAAATGATAAATTATTAAATTGGGTATATTTATATTAAATGTAATTAAAATTAAAGCAAATGATAAAAAATTGAAAAGGGATCTAGTACGCCAAAAGTGAATCACCAAAAACAATAGCCCCTTGGTTGGCTAATAAAAAATTATGATTCATTTTTAAAAAATTATAAATAAATAACTTATCATTTATCTGAATGATACTTTTCAATATACTAATAAAGTGTTATAGCAGCTCATTAAGGCTCCCGTCTATCAGCCATTTTGATTTCGTGGACGTAATGTTAATCATGTGGAATTTCGACTACTGTTCTCAAATATTTATTATTTGATCTATTTGAATGTAATAAAGTGCATCTGAAAGAGCAAAAAATAATAAAGGCTTTCACCGAACTGCTTTTTTCCTTCAATTTTTAAAAATATTTTTTTAAAACTGGAAAACTCACTAACAAATCATTAAAAATGGAGGTAAAAATACTTTTAAAAATCGGAGGAAAAAAGTTATTCTGCAGAAATATTCATTATTTTTTTCCTCCTTCAGAAGTGTTTTATTACATTCAAATAGATCAAATAGGAAATGTTTGAAAATGGTAGTTGAAATTCCATAGGATTAACATTAGATCCACAAAATCAATATGGCCGGTAGATGGGAGCCTTAAGTGTGTGTGGATTTTAAAAAAAATGTTTTTCTTTTTAAATCCACACACACTTAAGGCTATATTTATATTTTTCTTTTCTATATGCTCTTAATATTTCTCTCCATCCTTAAATTTTCTACCTTTTCCTTCCAATAAATTTAACTTAAAAGCACGATATTAAATTGTTAGTTTTATTTTCTCTCCTTCATGACACAATTCATATGGATTAACCCATTCACTCCCAGCATATCAAATGCGATATGCTCGCATTTGCTCTCCTGTGCCCAGCGTATCAATAGAGATACACTTGAGGAGAACGTTTTATTTTATTTTTTTAATATTACTATATGACGCTACAATACCACGAAATCTATATAGATAGGCTATTTGGAATGTTGACCTTGGTGATATGGGCTTGGATTTCACTTCTGGCTATCAGGTGGGGGTGGGGTAATTGTTAAAAGTGTGTGTTGCAGCGCAGCTCTTTAAATGTAATGACATGATTTAAAGGAGGCACTTGCTTTCAGTTTGCTTTTTCTTTCTTGCTTGCTTCTTAGAAGTTCAAATGAGAATTAATGGATGTTTATGGGGATTAGGTTTTTGGTAACAGAAGCTCCCAGCTGTTCATTTCATTCAGTCAGTTTTTATTTGTAGTGACATGCATGATGAAAAGAAAGTATTTATCTGATACTGAAATTTGCGAATTAATGAAGGAATCTGACAGTGATGTTAGCGAAAATAATCCAACTCTGTACATAGCCATTAAGAGGGGGGGAGAAAAAAATGTGCCCTTTGCTCAAAATCTTGCATGATGCATCAAAAGTTGACAAAATTTTTGTGTTAGACATGTGACGTAGGACTATGCATTGAATTTTTTTTTTTTATACATATAAAAATACCATACAGCAAAATAAGATTTATTTTCTATATCTTAATATTTCATGTAATGGTACATCATTACACCATGAAATTTATGTATCAAATGTAAGTATAATTTATATTTTCTTGAAAGATATGATTTTTATGTAATAATTTTATATATAAAACATACAATTTTCGATTAAATCTTTTTTCTTTCATATATATTAATTTTAATGCATTTTAAATAATATATGTAAAAACCAAAATTTTCTAATAAATAGCCAGTTTTAGAGGAATTTTTTTTGTGAATTAGGCTTAATATCTAAAATCATCTGGGCACAGAGTGATACTCCGCGGTAAGAAGCTGTGGACCCAGGGAAGCACTTCTTTTTTCTCCCTCCAGTAGTGAAAGGGTTAAAGCCCTGCCTGCTGGTACTCTGTTAACATTTGATTATCATCATCTAAATTTGATAACTACTTATCTTTTAATTTTTATCTTTTGATAAATAAAATTAAAATGCCACATGTTAAATTTGATGACTCCTATAAAAAATTCAAATTAATGAAATTTCATTTTGTAGTGATAATTTTACATAAATATTGCTGGTAAATAAATAGAAGCTCACAGATTAGCTGTAACTTTATTTTTATATTAATGAAGCATGAATTTTTACAAATTATGCTTGAAAATTTTATCATGTGGATCATTAGAATTAGATTCATTTGTTATTCATTATTTCATTTTAAATTTAATGTTTTTTTTGTAATTATAACTTATGACTCTTGATATTTTCTGTTTATATTTTTATGTCTACTGAAAATCATTTCATATTTCCAGACTTTTGTGGATTTGCATATCCTCACCATGGATTTCTAGCTTTCAAGAAATTTTATAGCCAAGTGCAGGTCTTACTAACTCAGAGAAAATTAATAAGTAAAGAAAAGCCAGAAGAAATAGTTCTGCTTAAAAATTTGGATCAAATTGGAAGAAAGTGGAAGAATATTCAAAATTATATTAGATGTACAATGTCCTGGTTCTTGTTAAGATTGTAATAAATGTCTTTAAAATTTTATACTTGTACAATGTCCTGGTTTTTGTTAAGATTGTAATTATTGTCTTAAAAATTTTATACTTGTACATAGTGTTAAATCATTAATATTTATTTATTTATTACTATATGGGGAAACTTGTTTATGTGTGATTTAAAAGATCATAATAGTCGAATTCATGACTATTATGATCTTTTAGAATTCATGAATGGTAGTAGAATTCATGACTGCCATGTTGTGAATCCAAGTATCAATTTATCAAGTGAAATAATTGAGGTGATAGTTTAGTGAATCTATTTGGACCTCAAAATTTTCTTGAAACCTTATGTAGAAAATCACCTCTTTTTGATTGATAAACATGCATGAAACAGAACCTCGGCAAAATTAGAATCCCTTTCACTGCTGAAAAGCATGAAATCTGTTAACATGATAAAAAGAAAAGAAAAAAAGATTAGTGTAAAGAAGAGTCATGCAACATCGCCTTGGCCTATTTTACTAAGAATGTGTTTAATTACTAGTGATATTTGATATTGAAATTGTTGGAAAAGGCAAGGATTTGATTGAATCATCTCTAATTTGGAGAATAGAAACTAAATTTAAAATGGAAATAGAAAGAATTTCAGGGAATTGAAATAGCTAATGTGAAGCACATTGTAGTTTTGGTTTGGGAAAAGATTTATTAATATTGTTCAGTCTCACTAATAAAAGCATGGGCATCATATGGAAACTAGGAGAGGGAAATGCCAATTCTGGTGTTGTCCTCATCTCTTGACCAAAGCTCATAATTATGAAGCCTGTCATCAATAAGCCTCATGCTAATTCTCAGGTTAATAAATAATCAGATTACTTATAAAAGAAAAAAAATAAGAAACACAGTCCTAAGAAAAAAAGATTTTAAAATTTAATTGGCTTTTCGTACTTGCCTAATAAATTATTAAAGAAACATACAGACTTTTGAACTCTGAAAAGTGTCAGTAATTATGATCGAGTGCAATCTGAGACCAAGATGAAATGGCTAAGTGAGTTTAATAGAACCCAAAGCAGATGTAGATAGAATTACTGGTGCTGAAGGGGAAAAAACTGTCCAAAACATAGAAAAGTGAGAAAAGTCCCAAATTAAACTGCTAAAATAGGAGCTTAGTAGTAGACATGGATGGGACTAAATTTTGATGGTTTGAAAGCAAGCAAGGGTCCTGGCAAAAAAAAAGACAGGAATTGGTGGTTCCAATCCAGGACAGAAACTCAATCAAAATGTCAGAAAGTCCTAACAAAGGAAAGGGAGCAAAGAATCCTCCCTTAAAATATGTAAAAATGCATGATTGATGATAAAAAATCAAAATGGAATCACAAGAATAAAAAAAGCCACTCCAATTATAAAACAGGGTAGATAAAAGTTATGTAATTTGAGAAGGTTCAAAGTGGTAAAAGAGCAAGAAAGGAACCTAAGAACTCCTAGGGACACCCGAAGTGGAGATTAAAAAAAAAGAGTGACCTAGGAGTGGAATCCCAGGACCTGAGTCAAGACAGCTGTCTGAAACATGACTTACCATCGTATTCACCGTTAACTAGACCTGGAGTCAAGGAAGCAAACCGAAGTTTCACTGAAAGTGCAATTCACCGTCACAGGTTAATTCTTTAAACCCATTTCAGGTTTGGAAATTTTGATTGGGAAGAAATGAAGGTTAGATTTCACCATGGTGACACAGCAAGCGATTTTTCACATGTTTACAGTATTGTGTATGTATATGAACAGTTTTAGGTTTGGATACATTACAGCTTTTACGAAGGATGAAATTTATAAAATTTCATAGATTGCTAAATAATTCATGTGCTTTTGTGATATCTATGTGCTACCCACTGATGTAAACATTTCTTGTATTCGTTCGTTAAGCATCACATTTGGGAAATGTGTTGTGCTACATGTGTTAATGTAATTTACATTGTACATACTATTTGATTGAATAAGACATTATCACACAATTTTTTTTTATGTCTTGTTGTTTCAAAATAATCATTTAAATCTTTATGTCTGATTACTGTAGCATAAGGGTATTAAATCATTCTTCTATTAACAAGCTAAAATAATGGTTTCAAAATTTATTTGATTTTACACTCAAAGACATTTTTTTTATATATATATTTGTGAAAACATCCAAATTTAACTGTTATTTCCTGAAATTTAAAAAAGAAAAAAAAGTTTTTTTTATTGTTGTTCTTTAAAATTTAATTTAATGAGATATTTGAGGAATATGTAGATTTTTAGTATTTATTTTTAACATTTAATTTTAGTTTGTAGCATAGGGAAGCACACACATTGTGTGGAATTTTATTTAAGATGTATTTGTTTTTTGAATGAAATACTGTGAAGAGATTTAAAATAAAACTTATTGTTTGCTATCTTACAATATGTAATTAATAAAATCACAATTATTTACCACATTATAACCTTTGACTTATTAAAATATCTGAAAAATTGGCATGTAATAAAAGAAATATAACTCACATTTTTTCAGTATGCACTCATTATAACTTTATTATTTAATTCTGAAATTTTATTAATGGACATATCTAATCGATTTTATAAATTTAATTTCTATTGTAAAACTGTTCCAAGTAATGTTATTTATTTTATAGCAATTCTTTAAGAAATATTTTCAAATATATGTTTCTTTCATTTGGAATTAAATTTGATATAGGTTCCTTTAAAAAGTGTCTTTTACTTGCATTTTGTTATTCATAAATAAAACGTCACAGTATCCACCAAAAGCATTACATTGTTCTTGTAAAATGATTCCCTCTTTGAAGTCTAATGGCCATTTGGAACATTGAGTTCAAACATTATATAGATTATTTCTGCTTTGTTAAAGGTTAATTGATTAGAATGTTTATCAAACTTCAACCATCCCAGATTATCATATCTGTTAGTACTGCTCTTCATACTTTTGTAACCGGAAAGGCAACTAATATAACTTATATTTTGCTATATTTACTAATTTTTAATTCTACAAGAAATTTTCACACAATTTTTTTATGTCTTGTTTTACAACAAATTTTTATATCTTAGTTTTGGATTACTGTAGCATCAAGGTCTTGAATCAATCTTCTATCAACAAACTAAAATAATGGCTTCAAATTTATTTGGTTTACACACAGACATTTTTTTATGATTATTAAAAAGCATCCTATTTGAACTGTGATTTTCTAATATTTAATAAAATGTTTCTCTACTGCTATTAATAATTTAATTCAATAAGATTATTTGAGATTTTTAAAACATATTTATTTTTAACATTTCTTTAAATTGCCTGATAATATTTGTTGGTTTATACATTGAGAATTTTCAAATTTGAATGAATAATTATTGCAAAAATACTGAAATATTTTTAAAACTTTGCATATTTGAAAGGTTTTATTGTAATATCTTCAGAAATATTCTATTATATTGTAAGAATTGTTGTATGAAAATCTTTTTATAAACTGATCAAAATGAGTAATTATTTGCGTTAGGTTGCACACTATTTGTAATATTGCATTGTAATAATATATTTAGTGACTTTCTTCGTGACTTTAATTCTTAAAAAGATATAAGGTCCAATAACTTTTTAAGAATTATTATAGATAAGTGTTAAAATTTTCATATATGTAAATATTCATGTGTGTATATCATCACACTGTGAAAAATGTGTATCATTGCATGTGTGTATCTTCATTTTTTGCTGCATACAACAGAAATAATGATCATTTGGATTATTTTTATTTTAGTTGTATCTAAAATTTGAATAAAGGCAAATGTAAGCTATGGTTAATTTTTTTGTAGTAGAATAACACCATAGTGTTTAAAAAGCAGTGTTGTGAAATATTAAGATTTGTGGACCACTTTGCTACACTTTTGTATAGATGACTACACAAATTGTTGCTCAAGTAAAATTCTATTTCTTTTTTTAATCCAAAAATATAAGTTAATATAACTTAGAATCTTTTAATTAATGTGAAAATTATATATATATTACACCTCACTGTTTTCAGATATTTGTTTATATTCAAGATATTAAGGTTTTACTATTTTTGAAGAATTGTTATACATCAGTTTTTCCTTCCAATAATACTATATGGCAATGATATAGTAAGAAATTATGCTAATGGAATAAAATGTTAGCAGAAATAGCTCTTCTTCCAAATTAATCTTAATGAATTAAAGTATATTTCAGATGCTTTAAGACAAAAGTAAGACATTTCAGAATATATTTTTCTTAAAGAACATAGTTTTTATGTAAATTAAAACTGAATGTATATTTTTTAGCCAAATGTTACAAAAATGTAAATGTTTTGGTGCTGGATATTCAAATTTTATTTCATGCCATGAACTCCAACATTCAGTAACACATAATAAATTAATATCTTTTATATTCAATACATAACCCAATCTCTACATTCGTATATATAAGAAAAGGGGGAGGAATGGGAGAATCTTATTGCTAGAAAATTATTGAATAGGAGTATATGGAATATTTGTTTTTTTTTTTTTTTTCATTTTCACATATCTTTTTCAAGTAACTTAGAATGAATAGTAAATTTACTTCAATACTGTTGATACCTTTTTAAAACATTATAAACAACTTATGATTGAAATAATTTTCTTCGCAAAACAAATAAAATAGAACTATAATACGAAGTACAAAATTACAACTGTTTAAATCTTGAATCAGTATATGAATTTTTGCAACTTAATTTTGTATGTGAGGAATAAAAAGTGTTTATACATGAAGGATACTACTATTCAGAAATGTTTAGATTAACTATTCACATTTATTTTCAGACGATTTGGAATTGCAATACTAGAATAAATATTAAGGCCTCTACCTTTACATGTTAGAATCAATTGATGATGTAATGTTTCCAAAAAAAATCATTCTATTTTGAAATACAAAATGAAGGTGAGAAAAACTCAATCGTTAACAGCTTAAATATATATATATACATTTTTAGAGCAAAAAATAACTTTAAACTTACATCACAAGCATACAAACAAATGCCAGAAATATATACTGGTTTAGCTAAGCGAACTAGATTTTAACAACTCAAACAGGAATGAAACAAATGATACAAGTACAATAATCGAAATGAAGTTGGTGTTTGGTTTGATTTTATTAACATCACTCTAGAAGCAGCACAATTTGAAGTTGATGTACAAATATGTAACCTGAGAATGGTGTATGAGCTAACATGTAAAATGAAGTCGGAGATCAGGGTTCTATTATGATTAATGAGATTCAATCGGTAACCCGCAGGTTAAATAACCTGAGAATGGTGAATTGAAGTTTAAACCAGTGGTTTACTTTTTGTTAACTCAAGGTTAGATAATCTGGTCCAGTTACCGGTGAACACAACGGTTAGTGCAAGATGAGACTACCAATCCTGAGAGTCCATCAAGCTTTCGAAGCCTTTTACAGGACTTCATAGAAAGATAAGGCCAGAGAGGACCCTCTGGCCTTATCAAAATAGTCAGCAATTGTCAAAAATGAAGAACCAGATGAAAAATGGAAAAGAGAAAAATTTAATAAATGAAAATATGATAAAACAGGAGAGAGTTAAAAATAAGATGGCAAAGGAACACGGACGATGGGCCTAGAAGAAAGGCCCGAAAAGAAAATGTATTGGAAAAGATTAAAACGGGTCCTGAAGGGAAGAGAGATTAAAATCGTCGCTTACCGAAAAGATGGTCAATGTATACGAATATGTCTCTCCCCAGTGAATGGTGTCTGAACAGATGAGCTTGAACATCAGTGTGGAATAGCACCTAGAGATCCCATCTGCGGCAGGATAGTGTTTTTTTTTTTTTTTTTCAGGGTCCTGAAGGCCGAGAGAGCCGACCACAGTCGCATTGGCATAGACCTTCTTTCCCTCCCTACGAAGATGACCGGGAATGACAGAATAGTACCATTGTAGCTCATGCATGTCGTAAGAGGCGACTAAAATGGGTACCCAGCGTCTGGGGCTATAGCCAAGCACTCTGCCCCTGGGGATTATGTCAGGGATTAACCTTCTTCAGTAAGTATGGGTATCATGACCCCGAGGCACCCTAGTGATCTTTATCTTTCCAATGGGAGTGTACTGTCTTTGGTAAACATGGATGACGCACCACCGTGATACCCTAGAAATCCTTCTCTAGTTTCGAACCTCCTTCTTGTGGACCAATTTTTGTCTTTTTTTGATTTTTCTCGTCTAGACCACAGTTATATCTTGTTTGGCACAGCATAGCCACACCTGTCTCTTGCATCAATAACCCTTGCATTCATTCACTTCCTACGAAGATGTTCGCCAGTAGAGAGGTACTAGTTGATTTTAGCTTGACTGGCCCTTGAGAGCGACTTGTAGCAGTCTTTGAACGGGACTGTGATGTCTACAATCTAGACTTTTCCGCAGGACCAGATCCGGGATCAAGATGCGACTCAGCCCCGAAATTTCTTGTTAATAAGGACCTCGGCCATCGGTTTAGGGATGTCACGGGCCATTCGGTTCCGGATGCCATTGTGTCGCTTTTTACGGGTGTCAGTGTGCGGCTTACAATGATTTAATCCGTGTTGAATTCTCTCTCTAGAAAAGCAGCACCTGGGATTGCCAATACTAAATCTTTTGTTGGCATTTAACTGCAAGCATCCTAGGCGGGATCGATGAATAAAATCCGAATCGCAAAAGTGAGTAAAATCCTCCTCCTTGAGGATATAGTTGTAAGTAGGTTGCAGCAAAAGAGCTCGAGTAGTTTTGCCAGGGTCGCCATCTTATTGATAAAATGGCTCACTTTTTATCTTCTCACCATTAGCAAATCCAGACTTTGAAGGAAGGATGCAGACAGGAGTTGGGATTTTAAAGATTAAAAATTAATAACTCCTCCTTTGAGGTATTTCGTAAGTTGTGTGGCAGCATGGCCAATCCTAGACCATTGTGATGAGGTGTCCCCCGACTCGCGGGCGAGATCTCTGTCAAATTACCATTTAAATAGTCAGTGCAACCCCCTGAAGAGGGGTCTTGCAGTTGTAGTTCGCGCTTCTGAGGTTTTCAGCAGCGACACTTTCCGATGCTCTAGTCACCAAAAACTAAAAGCCGGAATGCTTGTGAAACCGCGTGGATGAAGTGTGGCTATTAAATAACGAAACTGGCGATGCTGCAGAAGTACGCCAACAACCAACGGCTGTTTAGCGTGAAGAATTTGCTTTCGAATGCAGTGACCCTCGTTTATGTAAACAAATCCGTAGCCTTCGTTCGCATTTGATTTTTTTTTTTTTTTTTTGTTTCGCCAGGAAAATGATACGTGAGCAATGGATTGTTGAGAAATTTCACAGGAAACTTGGAAAAACTGCTACTGAAACTTATAATTTATTGAAAGGTGTGTATTGCATTAAATGTTTATCACGAACTCGTGTTTTTGAATGGTTCAAGCGTTTTCAAGATGGACGATTCACTCCGGGTTGCCATTTCACGTCAGATCGCCAAACAGAGCAATTAACGTTCCAATGTGGTAGTCGTCCAATTGTGCTTACGTCACACACGATGACGTAGGAAAGATTTTTAGAAAGACTGAGTAAAAAGGCTTCCTCCGCTACATAAAAAAGTTCTATATAACACATCGATCAATAACTCCCGAGTCTAACATTGAAAACAACATTTTTTTTGCAAAAATTTTTTTTATTCATCAACATAACACCTTTTGTTAATCACCTTTTAGGGTGATACAATCGTTCCAACGCTTTTCCAAATCTTTTTTTTT
>BMAW01095025.1:0-15651 GCA_019974015.1 Nephila pilipes
CCGCCTGCGCAGCCTTTTGCCGCAGAATCGGCTTTTCTTACCTACTTCCGTAGCCAAAATCTCTCTTGTTGCTTCTAGTGCAACGTTAATAAAACCAAACCAAGCCCTGGAATTGTATCGGGACTGGTGTTCCCGGTTGTGGGACCTCAGGGTCTTGTCTTCGTCAAGTAAATACGGACACCATGAACCCGAGGCACTCTAGTGATCTTTTTCTTTCCAGTGGAGTTTTCTATAGTGAACATGGGTGACGAGCCCCCGGGAAACCCTAGCGATCCATCTCTATTTTTGACCCTCTTGTCAACCAATTTTTTTTTATGTCAATCGTTTTATCTTGTTTGGCGCAGCATGGTCACATCTGGCTCTTGCGACATTGAAATACTATCGCTTACTGGTGATCTTTCATCACTTCTCCATGTCATTCACTTTCTCTTTTACCTTTGTAGATTTTACACACGGGTGACCCACCCCCGGGTTACCCTGGCAATCCTTCTTTATTTTCGACCCTCCTTATCAACCAATTTTTCTTTTTTTCCCTAATTTTACGTCTGGACTATAGTTACATCTTGTTTGGCGCAGCAAGGCTACGTATGGCTCTGGCGCCAATAACTTTCACTTTCACGCACTTACTCTAGATTTTACAAGTGGTCGCGAGTCACGGGTTCGGATCCTGATGTCATTAAAGCTCCACCGTATAACGGAGATGATGCCTGACTATGCAGCGATAAACATTTCTTTTAACTGTAATCTAGACCAGGTGTCTTCAAACTTTTCATGCCGAAGGCTGAATTAACTATCAAACAGCAGTTTTGGGGGCCATCGACACATTCGAGGTTCAGATAAAAAGCATCAAAACATAGATATTGTTTTTATTTAATATTTTATTCAGTTACTATTTAATAACACATTGATACACTACACTTGAACACCTGGATTAGTAAGAATGGGGAAAGTATTTCCTGGATGCCAAAATAGCAGACATTTCTGGCTTTAGCTATACTTTCCTGCATTTTTCCCTATTTGAGTCGCAATGTTTTCAGCCATATCTGCAACACAGCGGACAGTGGTATTTACACCCAAAACAACTTTTTAAGATTGTTTTGACTTTTCTAGGCAACAGCTACCTCCTCAAACATTCCTACACTACTTCACCATCTGTAAACGGTTTGTCTCTTTTTAGCCAGGTCGTAGGCAATAATTGGCCTTAGTAAAGGATTCATTTTCATTTGAGGATTTACTGAGCAATGTCATCTGAGATTCAGGTTGATTTTGCAATTTAGGAAGTTTTCGACACTGACCATACCTTCAACTGTGCATTCTGAAGTTTGCTTCAATGATGGCGAAGCAGATTGTATTCTTTCTTCACAGCCACGGTTTTGTTGCAAATCACACGCAATGCATTCTCGCCATATTTGATGAAAAAGCCTTTCTCCTCCAAATTCTACTTGAAACTCCATTCTACTTGAAATTGCTCACTCATCGTCTATTTTTGTTTTCCTCTTCCCGACCACCGTTGGGCATTAAAATAAAGTGGTTTTAACATGAACAAATAGTGAAACGGAAAATATTTTACGCACAATATCGCTCAAAAAAAACCTGATTGGGCGAACTAATTTCATCACAAATTTTAACTACAAATGACTCGAGACAATTTTTAAAAATTGTAATGATTTCTTTAGTTACCTGAATATAGTCTGCAAATATATCCACTTATGGTAGAGTGTTACTTTTAATGTTTCCTCTACAAAATATTGGGAAAATTCTTGTGAAACTAACAACATTCTCAATACTTGTAGGTAATTACACGAAGGAAATTATTACTAAATAAAACAGAGTGTAATATGTTTCGCAATTGGATGCTAACTCACACCAACACCTCTTCGACGCAGCAGTCAACCGCAACTGGCAAATTGGTCAAAATAATTAAGACTTGGAGAAGCAGCAATCCATTTAAAAACACTGCCACTGGATGGCGTTATAACATTTCATTGACTGTGAATAGAAGTAGAAACAGAAAGCAGCAAATAAGGTTTCACAATGTAGCGTTATGTTTTCCAACCGATCACTGTATTGTGCGCGCCTCTATTTTAATTCGGAAGAAACGTAACCTCCACGGAAGCGGCGGCTGATCATGGCAGGAAACACACGTAAACGTAGTTTGGATACCCCTGTTCTAGACAGATAGAAAAAAAGAAGGATCGCTTCTTGGACAAGAAGGGCCAAAAAATATAGAAGGATCGCTAAGCTACCTACGTCCCTGGACGTGTCACCTACGTTTACAAAAGATAGTAAACTGCATGGGAAGGAGATCACTAAAATACTTCAAGCTCACGTTTCCCGTACTTACCTAAAGAAAGTAAGCACCTGAAGGTTTACATATAAAAAAACTTATATGAACTTCACGAAACTGTGATTGCTTATGATATGTATAGATCACTGTTGCTTATGATATGTATACATAGTGTTACTTCAGAGTACGTCGACTTGGAAGTAGCACTAGGTTTAGTAGCGACGAACATCATAATTTTGAGCCTCGATCAAGTGACAAGGACAACTGAGCTGTCACACTCTCTCTAAATTTCTACACCACGCCTACGAGAAGATTTGGCGCCATAAGCCCTAACAGTCACTCTTTTCATTGGTTAACGAGAATTTGTGGCTCGATCAAATATGGCATTTGCGCAATAAAAACCAATAAAAATTATGCTTTGGAATATTTAACAGAAAAACCTAATTTAAGTGATTCAACCTTATTAGTTGTTTAATACTGTATAATAAAACTCTTTAGTTTTAACATTTTTCGAAAAGGAAATTTTGCTTCAGTATGATATTTTCACGGTATATATATAACACATCGATCAATAACTCCCGAGACTAACCCAGAGATGGCGCTCGTAGTAAACCAGTAACCAGGTCTTTCTAGAGTACTAACCTTTGCTTGAAACGTGTCAAAATTTTAAGTCGATCGGACCAGGAAAAAGGTTTTTTGAAGTGAAGTGAAAAAGGTTTTTTCCAAGTAGGTGCCGCGATTGCTTTCGATGGAACAAAAACAGCAACGAGTCGATGATTCAGAAAGCTGTTTATCGCTATTTACTCGCAACAAAAAAGATTTCTTGCGAAAAAAAAAAAAGAAAAGAAAAAGAAAAAATTTGGGGAAAAAAAAAAGATTTGGAAAAGCGTTGGAACGATTGTATCACCCTAAAAGGTGATTAACAAAAGGTGTTATGTTGATGAATAAAAAAAAATTTTGCAAAAAAAATGTTGTTTTCAATGTTAGACTCGGGAGTTATTGATCGATGTGTTATATATATATATATATAAAATATAATTCCATCGACCATGAAAGCTGGCTCTATTCCAAGCAAACTTACACCAATCATTTTCAATCTCATTGTACAAATTCATTCATTTGGCGGTAAGTCGACGGGATTTTACACACGCATTTTGATCCTTATAGTCAAATTGCATTAATACAAGGTATTAAAGAAACGACGCTCTCTTTTTAAGGTAATTTCCGGTGTTCTGTCATTTCAAGAAATCTTTTCCTCTTCAGAGTAAAATTTTTTTATTAAGTTATCAGATATCTATACTCTTTTATATCGAGTAATATTTAAGTCACGCGATGCGAATGATGAAAGGATTTGAAGAATAATTCTATGAAAACATTCTAACAATGCCCTCTGGTTGTACTGAATAAAAAAAAATTCAATTGTTCTCTAGATGGTTAGCGAACGATTTGCAAGCTGAAACAACAGTATATTTTATAATCTTTCTTTAATCTGTGTCATCATCAAAGAAAGCCAGTTTTCTCATTCCAAATGACATTATGACTTGCAAACTTATGCAAAAGGGTCAAGCGTGAAGAAACTTAGTTTCTCTTGAATATTTTTGCTATCTTTTAGGAATTTATCGCTGTGGAGTTCACTCAACTGTTTCGTAACTGAAGAGGCAAAGCTTTTCCTTAGTTTAGATGGCCACAGTAGCCTAGTGGTCATGATTGAGAGCTCGCGTTTGGCGTTGTTTTCATTGAGTCGTGGGTTCGAGTCCTGATGCCTCTAAAGACCCGCTGTGTACTCGGGGCTGATGCACGTTAAATCTATCGGGCCCCAAAGTCCTCCCGTTGGCGTGATGTGGAAGTTAGAAGACGGGTTCCAGCTCGGGTGTCGTCCTCGTCTCTTGACCGAGGTTCAGAATTTCGAGGTCTGTCATCAATAGTCCTCGTTTTGCTTCTAATTGTGACGGATTTTGTTTAAACGCTTAGAAAAATTGTTTGTACTGTACTGTATTGAAGACTATTAATAAAAATGACTTGTTTTCAGGACATCACATTTATTTGCGCACATCTTTTCAAGCGTAAATTCAAGACACAATTTTACACAAGCACCACTTTTTCAACGTTCGACTATATCTCTTGGAACCAAACTCAATACTAAATTTCATATCCGTTGCCAGTAAATTATCTAAAATCAAAACTATGATCTGGTGTTGCCAAAAAAATATATCTTAATAAAGAATATTGAAAAAGGTATTACTTTAAGTTTAAATCGACTGCTTTTAAAAGTAGAATAGGTAATGTCTTAAATAAAGTATCACATTAGATTAAATCATTTGCCTTTAAAAGTCGAACAGATAATATATTAAAATAAAGTATCACATTAAATTAAATCGTCTGCCTTTATAAGTTGGACAGATAATATCTTAAAAAAGTATCACAATCGTTTGTTTTTAAAATTTGAATATGTCACAATACTCCTTGTCAGCCGAAATAAATTTGAGCCATAAATATATCAAAACAATTTAGATCGCATTTTCTAAATAATTAATACAATATTTTTTCCTACTCCTTAACTCGCTACATTCTCCAAAAAAGGGTTGATTCTGGAATACAAAAGAGGGATGGTTTTTAAGAAAGTTACGGATACAAAGTGCGTGTGTCCTACAACAATGCAAAATGATCGAATTCATTTTAATAAAATTCTAAAAATGTTTCTCTCGTGCCTTTTAGAAAAAAGCTTTTGTTTTTCATGTGCTCATTATTCTAGAGAATTCCTTGTCTACTAAATCTGATTAAATAGATTAGCAACAATCTCTTTAAGCTTAAATTATTTTACATTTTTACATGAAATTTTTGTATACTTATCACCAAAAATTTTAAAATTCTCAGTTTTTCTTTCCTTTAAATGACAATGACTAAGATAACTCATAAAACTTATTAAACATAAGTCGATTTATATTGTATTAGATTCTTTTATTATCCTGTCTTGAGAAATTCAGATATTGCTCCTCAGATATTATCTTTTTCCTAAACAAGTAACTCTTAAATATTCATTTGTTCTTAAATTTGGATTTGGAACAAATGTCTATTTGCATAAACAATTGTTTGTATGATAAAAAAAAAAGACATTATGACATTGTTTGTATGACATCAAAAAACAATGAGGAATGCTAATTCATTGGATGAGATTAATTGATATTCAATTTTCCGGATGGATATGTTTTTAAAGGAAAAACGAACTGTAAAGATGAAAATTTTTCAATCCAAAACGTCCAGTTTTTCTTCTCACTCGAAATCAGATACCGTTGACACGATCATATATTGTTTTTAATGCCACGTTGGGAGTAAAATTCATGAATGAACGCCCAAATCAGTCGTGTCGGACGGTGAAATGAAAAGGAAACAAGGCACGAAAGCGAATCAACCATCCGTGAAGGTCACGAATAAAAAGTTCTTGACCCCGCATAGTAAACACTTTCCACTGCGAGTAAATAGATGTTTTGGCTCTGCAAACCGAAATTCTTAGTACTAAAATTTGTCTGCATACAAATTTCATTGTCACGAAATACTTTATTATTCATCGGTTATTAAACGCTGTTATAAAAATACAGATAACAAATCTGATTTTTCGTTCTGTTTTATTGAAATGGTCTATCACCAGTCTCAAAGGAAATAATTAATTCCAATGAATCATCGGTATCGTAAGTTGATACAACAAACAATTTATTATTCAATGTGTCAAAAGACTTTCGTTAATAGAAGGATTTTATCTGTTGTCGGCAAACTTCCTGTACGCCGAACTAATTACCAGTAATAAATATTTACTAAAACTGACAAATTGGCAGAACAAAAGGTTTTCGCATGTTAAGAATGCTTCCAAAAAGCTTTTGTGTGTGTGTGAAAGAATTTAATTTTAATTTTATTAACTTGAAACCGGAAGTTGAAAAGAATTTAAACTGAATTATTTTCTAACATTATCTCTGTGACCACGGTAACCTGGTGGTCATGATGGTGTTTTCGTTGAGTTGTGTGGGTTCGAGTCCTTATTTCACTAAAAACCCACCAGGCTGATAAACGTTAAATTTGGTTGAGATCCCAAGCCCTCCCTTTGGCATGGTGTGGAGGTTCGGTGCCAGTTCAGTCTCCAGACTAATAATAAATAACACTCGGTGAAGCCAAACATTGGAGAATGGCCTGTATTTCCAATGCGAAGAGCTGATGTCAGATTGACTCGCCTTCGCATTGGACATACTCGATTTACCCATAGACATCTTTTATTTGGGAATGGTGCTCCCGAGTGTCCTTCCTGCCATGTCCCTTACACGACTCATCACATTTTAATTGACTGTCCGGTGTTTGATCATCATCGCCGGACTTTTTTTCATTCATTAGTTTTAAACCTATCTGACTTGATGGGGGAAAAACCCCACCATAACTTATTTGCTTTTTTAAAACATATTGGCCTTTTACACCAAATTTGATTCTTAACCTTTTATTATTTTTCACTGTGTGTTTGATTAATATTTCTAAATTGTTTTTGCTTTAAAATAATTTAACAAGTGTTTGGCGCAGCTTAGCCTACTTTGGCTCTTGCGCCATTAAAATCCTCACTCACTCACTCACTCGGTGCCAGCTCGGGTATCTCCTTGTCACTTGACCGAAGTTAAAAATTACGAGCATCGTCAATAGCCTTCGTGTTGCTTCCAAGTGCTATTTCTATAAGCAACCAATGAATCAATCAAAATGATTAGGTTAGTCGCCAACAACCCTCGTGTCGCTTCCTGTAACGTTAATAAACAATCGCA
Source organism: Nephila pilipes (assembly GCA_019974015.1). Classification (NCBI taxonomy): domain Eukaryota; kingdom Metazoa; phylum Arthropoda; class Arachnida; order Araneae; family Nephilidae; genus Nephila; species Nephila pilipes. Next base: position 7,078 of record BMAW01095025.1, read on the forward strand.
ATCACCATCAATTTCTCGTGAAATTCCGATGATACAAAAAAAAATTGTAACAAGTTCCAACGGTGCACATGTCAAATGTTTCCTAACGCAATTCTGGATTTTTGATATAAAATAACGCATTGAAAGGCTGCTCAAACTGAAATAAAATAATTACTAAGAATAGAAATATGTCATACATAGGACAGGTAGACTCTTTAAATTCCAAAAAAAGTCACGCACCACTTAATATGTCGTGGCTAAAAGCTCTTGCGTCAACTTGTTGTCCGGTCCACATATTAACTTGGCCCTGAATTAAATCTAATGCTCAAACCAAAAACATAAAATGTTTATTGATTTTAGCTATTTCTTTCTAAGCTATTCTACCTTTGGAATGCAAATTTATTCTACCTTTTAGCTGTTCTACCTTTGGAATGCAAAGTTTTAAATCCTGATACCAAATTTCCAAATTGCGAGCTTTGCAAATGGCCCTCGTGTTTCTGCGATGCTAATAATATTCTAATGAATCAATCAAAATGATGAGGTCCGTTGCGAATAGTTCTCGATAAAGCTACGGTTTTCTAAGAAACTGGTACCGTTATCTAGAGGCCATAATATTACGCAGGTTCATGTCACCAAAACATGGTCTGAACAAACCATTTAAGTGTTTCCTTGCATTCAACGCTGATTTGGAAACCACGCCGTTTGGTTTATGTAAACAATGTTTTAATGACATCATTCATCGCAATATTGCAGCCGCCAGATAACGGCAGTGCTTTCCTAGGAAACTATAGTTAAAGTGCAACGTTAATAAATAATCAATAAATAAATTAAAATCATGAGGTACTTCGCTAACAGTCCTTGTGTTGCTTCTAAGTGCGATTTTAATAAGCAATCAGTTTAAATGCACAAAATGACTAGTTTTTATTTGTCACAGTTCTTTTTTTCATGAGAGCGCCTCTTTCACCAGTGTTGTGACCTTCACTGTAGCTCATGCGTGTCGTAAGAGGCGACTAAAATGGGTACCAGTGTCTGGGGGGGGGGGTAGCTGGACACTAAATCCCTGGGGATTATATCAGGGGACCTCATGGACTTGCCTTCTTTAGGTTGTTATGGGCATTATGACCCCGAGGCATTCTAATCCTCTTTCTTTCCTATGGGGTTTACTATCTTGAGTAAATGCGGGTGACGCTCTCCCGAGATACTCTAGCAATCCTTCTCTTTTCGACCCACCTTCTTGTCATCCAATATTTTATCTTTTTTTTTTCTATTTTCACACGTCCAGATAACTGTTTTACACTTTACTAGCTTTACTCTCGTTCACTTTGTTTGGCGCAGCATGGTTATATCTGACTTTTGCGCCGTTCCAAATACTTTCACTCATTCAAATGTCTAGATCAAATTCACACCTTGTTTGGCCCAGCATGGCCATATTTGGTTCTTGCGCTATAAAACTTCATCACCACGTGATCGCCTTTTTATTAACAAGTTATAATATACTACTGGAAAACTTTCATTCATCCGTTTTTTTTTTTTTCCAGGTCCGAAACAATGAGACCCTGCAGAACATCAAACAAATGCAGTGCAAAGCGCATGCGTACACATGCGACGTGAGCAACGAGAACCAGGTGGAGGAGCTGGCGGACAAGGTGCATCGGGAGGTTGGAGACGTGGACATACTCATCAATAACGCGGGCGTGCTACCGGGCAAGCCTCTTCTCGAGCTCACCAACAAGCAGATCAAAAAAACACTCGACATCAACACGCTGGCGCATATGTGGGTGAGTTACTCGTTTCTTGGGCTTTTGGACGCGATTGTACCCAAATTGCTAAATTACTCCACATTGCATCAGAATTGTTCAACAATCATTTAAAAGCAGTTAGTAGCTTCGATTTCTCTTTAGGTAGGGGGCCGCAGTAACCTAATGGTCAAGGTCATGGACTCGCGGCCGGCGCTTTTCGTTTAGTTGCGGGTTTGATCCTTGGCCGCTAAAGACCCTCCATGTAGCCGGAACTGATGCACGTTAAATCCCTCCGGGGCTGATGCAAAGTCCTCTCGTTGGTGTGGTGTGGATGTTAGGAGAGGAGGGTGCCAGCTCGGGTATGGTCCTCGTCACTTGACCGTGGTTCAAAATTACGAGGTCCGTCGCCAATAGCCCTCGTTTTGCTTCTAGTGCGACGTTAATAAAAACTAAACTAAATTCTCTTTAGGTAGCGTAAGTTGTTTTGCAAAAAGAAATATTCATAATATAAGCAATTATTTGGGATTACGGTCTTTGTTACACCATATTCCACAAAAAACCAGTCAATCAAAGCAGTTATTCAGTATATATTTTATACTGAATAACTGCTTCTAAAATACACATTGTGCATCAACATTTATTTAAAGTTCTGCTTAAAAAAAAAAAAAAAAAAAAAAGAACGAATGAATAAAAGCTCAGATCAAATAATTTTCAGATCTGCTTTGATGGAATAAGTTTGAGTACCTGATTTAAAACCCGATGTTGACAAACAACTTTATCGTTCTCCCTTTTTAATCTGGCACTTCACCTTCCTGGTTTTCGTTGGTGTGGGAGTTAGGGGGGAGGGCCAGCTCAGGTGTTGTCCTCGTCTTTCGACCGAGGCTGAAAATGACGAGGTCCACCGCCAATAGCCCTCGTGTTGCTGCGACGTAAAAAAACAAACCCAGTAATCCGGCATTTGTACACAGGCAGACAAGTTATGCATACGCTATTTTATGTTTCTTAATTTAACGAAATATTATAATAAATAAATAAATAAATAAATAAAAAGCTGTAAACCTTTTGTGGTATCAGTTATTTAGTGTGTTTCTCTTTATTTGCGTGTATTGTATAGAATGTTATATAATACATTGTTTTTGCTGCTCAAATGAGTTACAAATTTTCCAGTAATCCGGCGGAGCTCTAGCCCGACATCTACCGGATTCGTTACAAATTATCAGTCTCCGGCTCACGCAAAGGATCTGCAAATTTCAGAAGAGTTTGTAGCATTATTTTCCTCCGTAGGCATACGCAAAAAAAATGCCTCCTTCCAAGGTTGAGAAAAATTTTAATTTTTTCAAAAAAATAGAATTATAAAAGAATCATGTTAATCAGAAAAATGACATGACTGAATTACAATAACGTTAATACATACTTGGAGGGGTAGTAAAAATAAAATTAACATTTTTAATAAATTAACGATAACGAACTTGTAAGCTAAAACTAGCACGTACCGGCTCTGCAAGTACTGAAGTTAGTTTTTTTGTTGATTATGCAAGAGCGGCTACCATAGCCCATAAATTTTCTCTGCGGCCTTGAAGGGAAGGAAATTTTCTCGGATGTAGCGGAGTTTTTCTCGAGAACAAGATGGCAGCTATACGTTCCCTAGATGATATTTATGCAAAGTAATTGCGATAACAGAAGGACGAACGAACTAAGCGATGTGTTCTGTTAAACGAGGTCCAGATAAATCTTAAGAGAATAAGTATCTCCGTTCACATTTAATGGAAATTTTTGGCTGCAGCAAAAAAAAGCTTACGATTTCTGCATCAGATTTTTTCTTGTATGTATATTATCGTTGCTACTTGCTTATTCTTTTCTATTTCGCTTTCTAAGTTTCATTTATACAATTGATTTTTTATTTTCCAGACCATTCGACAGTTTCTGCCTCGCATGTTGGAGAGAGGTGAAGGACATATTGTAGCAATTTCATCAGTTGCTGGCATCTTGGGTTGTTCGTACCTTGTGGATTACTGGTATAAATCATTCTAAATTACAGAGTGAACTAATATTCTTGTGTATCTACTAGTATTGTAGGGACTTAATTCATAGTTCTTCTTATTTCAGATACCCAGCTCTGAATCAAAAGTAGTATAATATCTAACATTTATTAATTGCTTCAGATTTCTAGATTTAACTTGTCCCCCCCCCCGTAGTCTACAAGACTTGCCAATTATGGTAATATACGTATACGTATAGTAATATACGTATGGTAATATACGTATACGTATAGTAGAATATACGTATTAGATGTCTGCATTGTCTCTCCCCCCCCTTCTGTTATCGATATCTTAGGAGCTTATCTTTTTCTAAATAAGAATGGGAATCATGACCTCCAGAAGTACCCTAGTGATTTTCTTTCCCATAAGATTTATGCGTTTGGTAAACACGGGTGACATGCTCATGGAATACCTTGAATCATTTTCTATTTTCAACCCACCTTCTTGTCAACCAGTGGCCGAGATAGCCTAGTGGTTAAGGCATCGGACTCGCTACCAGTGGTTTCCGTTCAGTCGTGGTTTCGAGCCTTGATGCCACTATAGACCCGCCGTGTAACCGGAGATGCTGATGTGGCTGCACTAGCGTCGCGGTTTCTAGCCTTGGCCGCTAAAGACCCGCTGTGTAGCCGGGGCTGATGCACGTTAAATATGTCGGGGCCCTAAGTCCTCCCTTTGGCATGGTGTGGAAGTAGGGAGAGGGGGTATCAGCTCAGATGTCGTCCTCGTCACTTGACCGAGGTTCGTCGCCAATACCCCTTCTCCTGTTTCTAGTGCAACGTTAATAAAATCAATACCAAACCAATATTGTCAATCAGTTTTTGCTTTTTTCCCCCCATCTTCCGTTAAGATCGCAGATACACATTCCTTGTCGTAGCACGGCCAGATTTTAGATGATTTTACGCCAAAATATCTCAACTTCCACATTTTCTAGCGATCCGTCTCAATTTTCAGCCCATCTTTTCAACCAATTTTTACCTTTTTTTTCTCTTGAGTATGGAACGCGTTTAACACAAGTTTAGTTGACACAACCGTATCTGGCTCTTGAGCCGTGGCCGCGGTAGCCTAGTGGTCATGGTTTGGGATTCGTGGCCGGCGGATTTTGTTCAGTCGCGGATTTGGTCCTTGGCCGCTGAAGACCCACCGTGAAGCCGGGGCTGATGCACGTTAAATCTGTCGGGGTCTAAAGTCCTCCCGTTGGCGTCTTGCCAGCTCAGATGTCGTCCTCGTCACTTGACCGAGGTCCGTCGCCAATAGCCCTCGTGTTGTTTCTAGCGCGTCGTTAATATAAACTAAACCCATCTAGACTTCAGTGACACCTTATTTAGCGCAGCATATGGCCCTTGCGCATTAAAATCCCATCATCATTCTCTCACACTCCAAATTATGAGGTCGATCGCCAACAGCCCAGGGTTGCTTCTCAATGCGACGTTAATAAAACAATAACTATCACATAGTGTCTTTGTAAACATGGGTGACATGCCTCCGGGATACCCTAACGATCCTTCTCTATTTTCTACCCTCCTTGTCAAACTATTTTATTTATCCGTTTTTCAAACGTTTAGATGCCTGTGCCATCTTGTGTGACACGGCATTATCATATCTGGCTCATGCGCGATTAAACTTCACCATCCATTCACGGACTAGTTCCTTAAAAGTCACGTGACTGTAAGTATTTACAGTGATAATTTTTCTTTATTTACCTTCGATAGAAGGAGTAATGTTTTTTGCGATTAATATTGCATAATGTTTTACGTGAATACAATGCATATGAATGATTTTCGTTCATAATGACATTTTATGTTATATACAGGGGTTGGACAAAAATATGGAAACACCTTTTAAAAAACATGTTTCTTTGCTTAATATGGTGTAGGAAACCCGTTGGCATCCAAAACAGCTTGCAGTCTTCTCGGAATGGATAAATACAGTTTCTGTATGTGTGCCAAGGGAATATTATACCATTCTTCCTGCAAAACGGTGGCAAGTTCAGATAACGATGTTGGCGGTGGATAACGAGAACGCACTTTCCGTTCCAATGTAGACCACAAAGGTTCGATAATATTCAGGTCTGGTGACTGTGGTGGCCAGGGGAGATGGGACAATCCTCCTCGTGCTCAGAAAACCAGTCCTGGACAATGTGAGCTGTGTGAACAGGGGCTTTGTCGTCTTGGAAGACACCATCACCATCGGGGAACAAAGTTTGTACCATGGGATGAACTTGATCTGCCAAAATGTTCTCATAAGTCTTGGCAGTCATATGCCCTGACACAGTTATCATGGGGCCAGCAGAGAACCACGATATGGCTGCCCAAACCATAACAGAACCCCCGCCATGTTTCACTCTTGGCAACAAGCAGTCTGTATTATAGGCTTGAGATGGCGTTCTCCAGACGTAAACTCGGCCAGAAGTGGGAAACAATGTGAAAGAAGACTCGTCAGACCATATTACACGCTTCCACTGCCCTATAGTCCAGGCATTATGACTTAAACACCACCTTTTCCTGTTACGGGCATTAGCATCACTGATGAGTGGCTTCTCAATTGCAGCACGGCCAGAAATTCCCTGTTTATGAAGCTCCCTTCTAATTGTTTTGGTACTCACAGGGTTCTGTAACACAACATTCATTTCAGCAGTAACTTTTGCAGCTGTGGTCTTCTTATTTTTCGTCACAATTGCCCTTAATGATCGTCTGTCACGATCACTCAGCACACACTTTCGTCCGCGCTGTGATTTAGCAGATGATGTTTTTCCGCTTTTCAAATATGCACAATAAATCTTCGATACAGTACCTCTTGAAACACTAAACACCTCGGCTACCTTGCTTACGGAAGCACCTACCATACGTGCTCCGACAATTTGCCCACGTTCGAAGTCTGTTAACTCTGACATAATGCAATGACAACCTCACATAACAGTACTCCGACAACAACTGAACTGTTTAGCACATTTACGAAGTTGTATAGGTGGCGTTAGTAGTCAAAAACGCCAGCGCCACCTGCATATTTCATTAAAATCAATCTTTCTTTTCAAACATGCATTTTACAAGGTGTTTCCATATTTTTGTCCACCCCCTGTAACTTTGGTAAATTAATAGCATTATTGCTGAAGGAGATTTATCTGACTACGTCACAGTGAAAATATACTGCAGTTCTTACTTTTCTTGGAAATAGCGATGTTCTCTTAAGCAACTTTTCGTCGCGAGCTGGCGATCGGTGTTGTTTCCGTCAAGTCGTGAGTTCTTGTTTCGACGCCCCTGAAAATTCACCATGTAGATCTAGTCTTCCTGTTGGCGGGGAGTGGAATTTTGGAGGGGGAGGTGCCAGTTCAAGTGTCATCCCCATCACTTTACGATTCAAAATTATGAGCTCTCGTGCTGCTTCGTTGTACGACGTGAAAAAACAATTGTTCAATCAGTAATTTTTAGTTCAGCTTAACTTTCATTTGGCTTCGGCAGACATACTTCTTGCGAAAGTCTTAAAATAGATGAGAAATCGTTGACAGAAAAGAAACAATTTGTTCCATGCAAGGTTGCTAGAGCCAACAAAGGCGTTAACTTTTTAAGATAATTAAATTATTCAAAAAAATATTGGAATTAAAGCGAGCAATGACAACGGAATGGAGAAATTCAGACTCGCTCACTCATTTTATTTGATAGGGATTGGCCAGAAAAGGTTTACAGAAAAATCTGCATTTTGAAGTGATCAGATAACCATTTTGTCGTTGACTGTAACACAAGCCCCTTGGGTGGCAAAAACGTGAAATCTGTGTTCCAAGATCCCCTGTTGGTGGTGAAGTTTGATGAGGGAGGTCCGAGCTCAGAAGTTGTCCTCGTCATTTAACAGAGATTCAAAATCCATCGCCCATAGCTTTCGTACTGCTTCTCAGTGCGATGTTAATAAACAATCCCTGGGTACCTAAATGTGCTAAAAATCAATGTTTTCTTTCTTGTTTCAATTTACTTACCAGTCCCTGAATTACCGCGGTAACTAATGGTCGCGGTCGATAATTTTTGTCGAGTCGTAGTTTCGAGATCTGATGCCACTAAAGATCCGCCATCTAGCCGAGTCTGATGCAAGATAAATCATTCGTGGCTCAAAGTCCTCCTGTTGGCGTGGTGGGGAAGTTAGGTGAGGAGTATGCCAGCTCAGGTATTATTCTCGTCACTTGACCGAGGTTCAGTATCACAAGGTCCGTTGCCAAAAGCCCTCGTGTTTCTCAGTGCGATGCTCATTAACAATCGCAAGCAAAATACCATCGTCTGAATAATTACACAGATTAATACACGTATATAATGTTCGCTTTTAAAGCTCGCTTTTTTTTATTATTATTATTTCGTTTGGTGCATCACAACCAAATTTGGTTCTCGCGCCCTTAACATTAACGCTTACTCAATCACACTTTAAAGTTTCAGCTAAAAAAAGAAAGAATAAGTGCAATGGAAACTCGTAGGAGAAATATCCAAGAGAAAACGCGTCAAATGAACGCGTGTGTCTTCTATCGCAAGACATTGGGAGTTTTTAACGATGAGTAATCGTATCAAAAGGCGAGTCGAACAGAAAACTCAAGGCAATTTCCTGCTCCAATACTTAATTCTCCCCAAGAGGTCGTTTTATGCTTCGTTAGTAGCACATTTCAGAACTGTGAAATAATTATAATCGAGGAAAGCTGTTCTTGATGACGTTGTAATGTTTTCCTTCTCTTCGAAATTAAATAAGAATTGCATAAGGTAAGAGGGAATAAGAATAAAAAATCTGGGCAGAGAATATTTTAATATGACAGGAAATACGAATCATTAAAATTTTTTGTTATAAATACC
>BMAW01095031.1:0-55024 GCA_019974015.1 Nephila pilipes
TATATATATATATATATATATAATTTGATTGGAAAAAAGTTTTAGTAAAATACATTTATGTACATTTTTGAGAAGAAATTATTTTATACTCGCTTAAAGACGATGATTTGTTTACTCTTATAAATAACTAACATTAGATTAATAATCTAATTCTCATTTTCTTACACGTGGAAACCATTATTTTGCAAATTAAAATAGTTGGTTGTATAAAACAATATAATACAATATTTAAAATAATTTACTAATCATAATGATTATTTTTGAAATAATTATATTGTAATATATGTTATGTCTTTAGTAACATATTCTTTGCAGCACATTTTTCCCGCAATTCATAGACGCCCTATGAAATAAAATAAAACATACCTTCTAAGCTACCTAACCATCACCAGGAACAGTGTTTCGTATATAAAAGAAGAAAAAAAATCCTATATTTTGAGCTTTTATTACTGTAAGCTCGAAATATGTGGAAATTTATTCAAAAATTACATGTTTGTATCAAAATACTCGATAACTATAGCAAAACAGTTTGGACTATGCTTATAGTAGTTAAGAAAATGATAAAATTATGCCAAAGACGATAATAGTTTAGCAGAGAAAAATTACATTTTAACATGACTGCATTTTTAGATTCATAGTAGTGTATATTTTCTTCTCGTTGTAAAACTTCAGCTTTTTTGCTTTTTTGCTAATTAAAATCCATTGAGATGCATTTAATAATAAAAAATATTAAACTACTTTATTCTAGATTTAAAAGAAGCACCAGCGAAAACATTACTAATATGGAAAGTTTTCTAAATAAAATCCTTAACCGGTTTTTTTAATATTGAATTCTACTTATCTTAACAACAACAAAACTAGACCAGATTTCAAAATGTTTCTAGAAACCGGTTCTAATGCAGTAATTCACACACATCTAGATAACCTCAAAATTACACTTATATCTTATGCGCTCAAAAATCTTACGAATAGCTCCAATGCATCCGATAATTTCGCATTCTCTATACTTCTCGTATAGTAATGAATGCTAATTTTATTAAGCCATGGTTCTTTCCATTAAGCGAGGCTTTGAATTCTAATAACGTATTAAAGTTGCCCCAAAGGTAAGTAAAATGGAAATAATCAAAGGGAACGCGATACAAAATGCAATAATAATTTTTGTTTATCTTTAGAAATTTTACGAAAAAATTAATATGTAACAAGTAAAAACATTGCTAACGAAAACAATTAATTAAATTTCTTTAAAAAAATTAAGAATCATATTTTCATTTGAAATACCATTTTATACGTAATACTTTTTTGTCAAATAACTTATAATTTTAAATCAAGTTGAAAAGATACGGTAAATTGAAGAATTTCTGAAAAAATAAGTGTTTAAGTAATAATAGTCTTTCAATGAAAAATATGGCGATGTACATAATTCCTTTTTAAAATAGTGAATATTCATAATTCCCTAACTATAAACTATTATATTAATTAATAAGACAATGAGGTAATTAAAGTATTTCAGATAATATATTAAAATACTAGTAATTTTTCTCATACTATACAATACTCAAAATTTCTTAAACATAAAATTCTAAATAATTAATCTCACCATTTTACAAAAAGCATTGATAGACGAATGTTAAACATTATTCTGAAATTAAAACATTAAATGTCATTGTTAATTTATTTTTGCAAATATGCCCAAAATATTTTTCAATTTTGAATAGTATAAATTGAATTTAGAATAATTATAACTCATAACAATAAAAATACTTAATTTAAATAATAATTAACATCTGCAAGATACTTTTTGTTATGAATTTAATGGCATAATTATATTTATTGCCTCATTTCCAAAGGGAAAATTCATTTTTTTCATTTTCTTCTTTCCACTTAATAATTATATTAATTGCTTTTTTTATTTACGATAAATGAGGTGCATTCAATTTATAAAGCTACTCACGGCGAAGAAATATGTTCACAAATATTCTAAGTTATCTGAAAATGAAAGCGATTCCTTCCTTTAAAAACCCATCTACACTACTTCATATATTAGTGTTAGATTACCGTTTATCGAAAGTTTGACATCCACATCAGTATTTCACCCGTTTATTAATTTTTCAATATGAGGGATAGGCAGATGTGTCGTCATATTTCTTCTTTTACGAGATATATTCGACATTTATCACTTCCGGTAAAAATGGATACAAAGAAATGTCATCGCAGGGCATCAGGAATATATTCATATTTGTTCAGTTATCCGATATAAGACTTTTTTCATGAGTTTTTTTTTAATAAATCGTATATTTTTTTGGCTTGTAACTAACTCAAATACCTTAGATATATATTAATTTAGATAAACCAGTTTTGGAATTATATTCCCGGATATTAAATACTCTCAAAAGCATGAATTATAAAAGAAGAAAATTGTTAAATTGTGAGTCATTTGAATAAGTATTTTATTATATCCACACTACACAACTTTGATTTTAAATGAATTAAATATTTCCAAAATCTGTTCAAGTAATCATGCAATTCATCTATTATATGAAAAGATATTTATGCTTTCCTCAAATCGAAACATCTACTGATTTTTAGGTAATAATCTGTGTATTTAGGGAAATATATATTTCTTTATAGTTTTTATTTATAATTGAAATTATCATAAATGAGCATTCGAATATAAGGAGTTTATATTCTTTTGAAGAATAAATTTTATTTGGTATTAATTTCAAATAATTCTCAATGTCGTGACTTTAAAATGCAGTTCATAAAGAAACTGTAAGACCATTTTAATTGTAGAAATTATGAAATAAATAAAAGTTTCAAATACATTTTAAAGGAAATGATATGTTTATATAAAACAGTATTTATTATTCAGTAGTACTTATTTCAAGGGACACCTCTGTTTTGGTCCTGGTTCTTTTGAATAATATATGTATTTGCCCCGTATGAAGGGACACCTACACTGGTGTTGAAAATTAAGTGAAATTTCCGATTTGGTAGGTTATCTCTAGAACTACTGGACAGATTTTAATGAAATTTGGTGTGTACATAGGGTTGATATAATACCCCAAAATAACCATTCAATAGTTATAATACACACGCATGACCGTGCGTGACACTTATTGGAGTCACAAGGTATGAAACAGAAGTTGCAGAATGAAACAAAAAAAAGGTTAATATGGGGTATGGTCCCGTCTCACAGATATATAGGGTTAGCAACGTGATTTTATGCTGGAAATAAGGGAGTTTAAGAGTTCCTGAGGCAATTGATCCCCCTCGTTCAACAACGCTGTTTTCAGGTTTTGAATGGTTCTGGGAAGCGGCATCCGAATTGCAATTACCCTCCCCAGACCGCCCCAGGTATACTCAAAAGGATTAATGTCTGGAGATCTGGGTAGCTAATACATCCGGCGAATATCCTCAATTTCCAGAAATTTGTCTATTGGTTGAGCTCTATGTGACCTCGCATTGTCATCCATTAAAAGGAAAGCAGGACCAATAGGAACCCTGAAAAGGCAAATATAAGGCTCCAAGACCTATTTCCTATACTTCTCAAGAGTAACAGTGCCTCTTTCAAAGACATAGAAGTGTGTGCGGCCATCCAAAATGATGTCTGCCCAGACCATCAGGCCTCCGGTGCCGTAACGGTCGATTTTTCGGACATTGGAGGGCAGGTAGCGGGTCCCTGGTTCTCTCCATATGAAAGTCTGCTTGGAAACAGCACTCTCTCTTGAAGGTTTCTGGAAATAGCCACCCTTAAAACTCGGGTTATTTTGGTTGCATACAATTCATAAAAGACGGGGGAAGTTGTAGAATCTCTGTTACGCCTCGTTGTAATGAGCAAATGTTGATTTTTTCTGGCCGTCAAGGCTATTGGTCTACCTTGTTCAAGCTTTTTCTAGACGGATCCGGTATCCTTAAGTTGTTTCCACAAGTTGGACACGATGCTGGGCGTTAAATCGAATTCTCTGCAAATCTGGATTTGAGACTGGCCTGCCTCTAACCTTCTCATAATTCGACACTTCATTCCATCATCTAAACATTGGTCTTTACTCACTTTTACTGTTTGAATTTTTATTTAAGCAATTGCAACAACAACAACAACAAAAAAAAAAAAAAAAAAACCCAGAAATTCTGCTAAATGCTCTACCGAACGAAATGCGGATTTTGGCACGCGAGCTTATAAATCCTGTTTTTCGACTAGTTCCGCCCCCATACATGTATACGCTTACGTATTCGGTGTCCAAGATTTGCATCTTCGTATCGAAACAGTATTTTTATATTTTGTTCAATTATTTTCACGAAATTCTACAAAATGTGCAAATTCTCTTAATGTTGTCTTTTGTTCCTTAACACGAGTGTAGTCAAGGGACAAAATATTTGTTCCATTGGGTGCCCCTTATTACGACGCACTACTGTAGTTAGATTTCAATAATTTTGAAATATGTTATAAGTGATTTTGGAAACAAAATGTTATTAATAAAAGAAACATCACTGTTAATATCTAAAAACAACTGAAAAAGTATGAAAATAAATATGATAATGGTCAATTTTTTCTGATAAACCTCAAACATGCTGATTTTCATTGAAATGATCCTAGGTGGTTAATCCCTACTTCTAAACTATTGTGCCATAATTTTAGGGTGGCTACTTTTAGTACATGAATTTATGAAAACTGTTTATTATTATTAGTATAAATTCAGTGACATACGGTTTTCCGAGAAGTCTGCGATTTAACTATGCAAGGTATTAAATTTTCTTCTCTAGGCTGTTCCTGAGTGATTCAGATATGTTGTATGGCAAGAAACATTGCCTTGCTGAAATATCCATACAGAACTACTTAATAAATGTACAAGCGTTACTAGATCATCATATAATATGGCTTGATAATGTGCAGAGTCCATAAATCTTGAAAATCGTTGTAAATCGTATTATTCAACGTGACTAAAGAGAAGAAGAGAAAGAAAGAGAAATGAGAGAAAGAGAAGAGATGCTCCCTACACAAACATTCGATTTGTATATTGAAATATTCTTTCGGTTCCTTCCTGAAGTCATGCCAAAATAATTACCGCCTTTGGAACATTCAAGTTAAATTTCTTTTTCTCACAATATATAATTAGTTAAGACAAATTAACGAGTTTATTATCTGAAAATCACAGCGTATTAAACCTGTTTCAGTTTTTAAACTGTTGCGTCGGTTTCTTCTGAATATTATACGTAAATGTTACTTCTTTTCAAACGAAATTTTTCTTCTGTATAATTACATGGATTTTATCACATATATATTATGTATAAAATAAAATATATAGCTCATAAAGTCATACGATTCTAAGGTAAATTTCATATAGCTTATAATATTACTCTAACTTAATTCGTAAAATTCTCAAACTATTATATTTTATTTAGCATATTTTTGCACGAATATTTTACAGCTTATCTATAATGTAAAAACATAATTGAGTGTATTACACAATCTGACTTCCCTATTTATAATTCATTGAGACAGAATAAATATTTATTGATAATATTTAATCACTTACCAAGTTAGGCTAAACATGTTAATTCAATTTCAATTTATCTATTATACCAAATCAAATTTAATATTAAAATATCAAAATAAAATTTCTCATCTTCAGGTTACAGTAATAGAGGAGAAATGAAATAAACAATAATAAGAAATATCGGAATCTAGTATTTGTTTAGAAATTGTTGTTTACATTATATTTGAAACTTTGAAACACATTTAACTTCACGTTTCATTCATTGAACTCCAACTGGCATTTTAATTCTGAGAAAGAATATCTCGATACCTATGCAACAATGGTAAAATTTTAAAACAAATCGTGCTGTTACAAATGTCAAATGACCTCAACTTTCACCCAAACTGACATAAGTACTTGACACATAAATTGATGCATCCTAAGAAGTGATAAAGTATTTGCAAATATTAATTATTAAACATTTTAAGAATTACGAAAAGTTGAATGTGTTGCATATACAGGGGGATTCCCTACCAACGGGACGAACTTGCAAGATAGATAAGAGACACAAAGACGATTCAAAATCACAAAGCGTTGCAGAATCGGTAATGATTTCGTTCTGCGGTAGAAGACATTAGCTTGTATCTCGACTGCACAATGATTTCGCTTGAAATAATCCTTTGAAACTCCATTAATGAAGAAGTAGGATCGATGAATTGTCAAAATTGACCGAAAAGTACCCCATGAGTCATATGAAGTCTTTAGTGTGGATTGTAACGGTTATGAAGCTGTGCTCTTGTATAACTTACTTACTTCTTTTTCGTCTCTACGCAATAGAATACTTGATCTTCCCGCTGAAAGTCTTTTCTTATAACAACAAAGAAGTCCAGCAACACGGAACATTTAGACCTCACTAGAGTGGTCATGGTGGTACGGTTCATTGGCCAGCTAGATAACTGGACCTATTATTCCTGAACATATGAAGTCATTTCTTAGTGTACAAGTCATCCTTTGAATCAGTTGAAGACCTAGACGCTCACTCATTTGTAGCTGCAATAAATATCTAAGACAAAACAGGAATCGTCTGCTAGAATGTTAGGGATACACTTATGCAGAAGTTTGAGGGAGCGCTAATGGTCAAAATTCGAGTACGTTCTGTATAATGAGTGCTTTTTTTATGAAAGTCAAACTTGTCATTAAAATGCTTTCTGGTACACTAGCATTTGTTCTGTTTTTGTCTTCTTTGCTTTTTTGACCTTATCTCCTGTAGATGGTATTTATGTCTAAGCAATGTATTTTGATCCTGATGTATGTTAGTCTGAGTTCCCCCAACCCCTCTTTTAATAATGTCATCCTGATGGTGAACAACATTACATATATATATTCAGATTTTGAATCCTGTAATATAACTCTTCTGAAGAAACGCATTAAAAATGCTTAAGTATATTTTATATAATTCTGATATATGAGAAATCACCATTCGAACTGTGTACTACAAATTTTTTATTTGTCACTGATTCATTATATTTTACATAGACAATAAGTCTCACACATTTCTTAAACACTGGAGGGTTTTTATCAATATTGTCTCAGACCTGTAAAATAACTTTTAGTAATGGGCCTTCATATTTCAAAAGTGGCGATGATGACACATTGAATTGATGCTTCACTTTCTTAACTTTCACATCACGTAGCCTAAAAAGTTTGAAGCAAATATTGATTTAACATATAGTAGTCTCTATTATTCCACATGATGGTCTTTGAAGGGATCGTGACTGGATTCAAATGTTGTAAGCCATGACGCGCATAGAAATAATCACTATTTTAGGTGCATTTTCTGAAATCATTAAAGAAATTCAGTTGGTAGAGGAAACATAAGACACCAAGAAAATAATCGAAACGCTACAATTCGGCTCACATTCCAAGATAATATATAGGTAAAGAAGAATGTAGTTCATGACTTTTTACCCTTAAGGTCAATCTCAAAATTAATCAGCGAAATAAAAAAAAATATCACAATAACTAATTACTTTTAAAGAGTCCATTTGTAATATGTACGAGCAAAATAATAGTTCAAAGGTCTTGTCTATATTTCCAGCTGAAGAATCGAAATTATAATCTCTTGTCTATAGATCGTTACTGATCCCTTGTGGAACGAAAATCAAATGTAATTTGTAAAAATAAATACAATTGTTTCTTGGTTAACGTCGTTAATCCACTCTAAGATTATTGTTTTTAACCAAAACCGTCATTATCCATTGCGTAATTTTCCAATAGTTATAATAATGTCGTAATTGCTTAGTTCTTTATAACTTCTATGCTGAACAATAGTTCAAACTTAATTAACTTACTAAAACAAGGATCATAATTAAATCATTAAATAGTCACAAAATGCCTTTGAATGATCAAATCGATGAGGTGTCGTAAACTAAAGATTTCATCGATACCCCAAAAAATTGTTTGTTTACAGGAATTCATCGTTAACCAATTCATCATTAACAAGACCGTCGTTAAACAAGGTACCATAGCATAACGAAATAAAGTTACTTGGAATCTTTTTCAAACCAAACGGTTAGTTAGTAATCGGAAGCTTAGATGAGAAAAGTTTACAATATTTATAAATCTTCTGGCTATCCCTAGACTCAAAAGTAAGGAAAGAATACATTGTTACAACATCTTTTTTAAGGTATTCTAAATGTTTTCCTTTTTAATTCTATTCCAAAGAAAGTAATTATAATCTGTTTTTATATGCATACTTTTCAGGTGAATAATTTTGAAATTTTTTTTCTTTAAAAACGATCACTTCAGCATTCGTTTTGCGTCTCTAAGTTTCGAAAACTTGCATTAGTTGAAACACAAAAGAAATTCAACTAAAAAAATCTTCCATAAGTTAGTTCCTATTTCTTACTACAAATGAGCTTTCGGTATAAAAATAATGATACAAGACCCTAAGAGCTGCTGTAACTAATGACCATCTTGAGACTATTTTTCTTTCTGGCTATTTTTATCAATTTCGAACTTGGTTGTACTTATAAGTAGAAAATAGGTCTAGGTATTGAGGGGAAAAAATTGGATCGAATTTATTTTTTTTTTAATTTTATTTTTAACCTTACTTTCATCGACTTTATTTTTTCTTGGGAAGTATTTTTAGAAAGACACTTTTCCGCAAAGAAAAAAGTATTGGAACTTTTCGACATAAATTTTCCAATACACTCTAATGGTATTAAATAAAATAAAAGAATTCGGAGTATTGATAATTGATTTGTTGGTTAATCAAAAGGTATTGATGCAAGTCGAAGTAATTTATAAATCGCTGCATGTACTGGATGTTCATTTAAGTTCATTGCCTTTTTCAGATATAAGTACAAAAATTATTTGATTGAATAATTTACATAACACGAGACTAATTTTTGCTTATAAACATGTTCTTGTTAAGAAAAGTGAATTTGTGTAAAATATTACTATTGGGTACCTTTTTTATGGTTTTTAAAGAAGTAAAATGTGCAAGGAATAGTAAAATAGATAATTTAAGATTAGTAATTTTATGAAATATATATTTTATAATTATTATTAAGCTTAGATTTTGTGTGTGCCTAGTGAATATATTTTATTCATTCTACAGACTTATAAAAGTATATATTTGTCAAAAAGTTTTAATTTTCTTCTCAGTTGATTATGGATATGAATTGTGAGATTTCGTATAAAATATTTATAGTTAGGTACCTGATTTTTTAAGAAATTTTTTTCTGTAAATGTATAAAATATTTTATCCCTATAATATAAGAAAATACACATAACAAAGTTGGAAAAACTTTTTAATAATTTCACTTTAAAATTTATTTGAAATTATTAAGAAAATGGTAACATTGGAAAAGTTTATAGATGAATAAGAAATTTGGAATCAAATAGTACAATATTTTTTAAAACTATACATAAATGCAAATATATACCTCGAGATCTTAAAACAATTATCTCACAATCACCTAAGAAGAAAGAAATTGACTATAAAGTTACTTATATACTTATTTAGAATGATTAACGTATCATTAATAGGCACATAAAAATAGCAAAGTTATACTAATATTTTTAAAAGATGCATGTCACAAATATATCACAAATGTCACAAATATTCTTCTGTTCGTTATTTTATTATTCCTCGCATCTCTTGATACTCTTAAATATTTTTATGTAGGCTAGAAGCAAACGAGGGCTGATGGTAATGAACCTCGTAATTTTGATTTTCGGTCAAGTGACGAGGCTGACTCCCCCTCTTCAAACTCTAAGCATCAGACTCGGATACACGGTGGGTCTTTAGTGCCGTCAAAGCTCGAGCCCACGACCAACCGCGAGTCCGCAACCTTGATCACTCGGCTACCTCGGCCATTTATGTAAGGTTGTGACTTTCGTTCTTCATTTTCTTTGTAGCTTTATTTTACAAGAACGATTTTAGACCGGACTCAATTCTATTTTTTCTAGCGAACCCTTGTTCTTATTCTAAATTTTTCAAAGAAATATTTAAAGTGTACCTGTAGTAATTTGGGGCGTTTCCTGAAGCAGTGGAAAAGAAATTGATTCTTGTAATTGCTCCATTTTCCCAAAAATCATGTGGTCGCGATGGGTTAGTAGTCATAGTCGCAGACTTGAGGCTGGCAGTTTTCGTCGAGTCCTGACCTTAACCCCTGATACCACTAAAGACCCGCAGTGTAGCCGGGGACGATGAACATTAAATCTGTCAAGGCTCGGATGGAAGTTAGGAGTGGGAGTTAGGTGAAAGAGGGGCTATCTCAGGTGTCATTCTTGTCACTTGACCGAGGCTCACAATTACGAGGTCCGTCGCCAATAGCTCTCTTGTTGCTTCTAATGCGAGATTAATAAAACCAATCAATAAATCCAAAGGGGCTTATTGGTGAACTCTACTACAGCTTTAAGATTATTTAACATCAGCAACGAGGATTTAGGTCTAAGATAATTTTAACTCCATCTATTAAGTTTGTGACGTTGGGCTATTCTCAGTTTCTCTTCACTAACCTTGGGCACTTTTAATTGATTGATTGCTTTTGCTAAACAACCTTTGCCCAACCAAAAATAAAACTTGATTATGTAAAGCAGATAGAAATGAAGTGAAGAAGGAGAGTTAGAAAATATATAAACTCAGACTGAGAGTTACGATAGAGAGGTTGAGGTTGAGTGATTCTAGTGTTCAGCAATTGTTCCAGAGTTGGAGTTGAAGTCAGACCAGGAATTGTTACAAGTTATCGGCTGGTTAATGTATGCTAAAAGTAAAGATAGCTTTTGTGGTAAGAGTCAGTTAGATTATTACTGGTAGATCGAGTTATAATAGTTAAGGACTTGTCCGGGAGAGCATTTATAATTGTCATTATATTAGCAAGCAACTAATAAATTGTGTATTTATTGTTCTAACGTCTATTGATTTTTAGTGTTTAAACATTGAGTTTAGCTATGACACAAGAGGGAAACAGGAATGGTCTCCCGTCACAAGTTTTATAATATTGAAATATTTAATCATAATAATCAGTTCAAAATGAGTCGTGTTTTTTTCACAAGAGTAAAAGGTTTTGAATTATCTTGTTAAATAAAATTATTTTCTTTATTCTTAGTATGTCTTGCTGGAGCTGTCCAAAATCCATATGGAATCGTTGCCTGTTTGATTGGCTTTCAAATGCAGGAAAAGTTAACGCAATTAACAAACAGACTTTTTCGAAATAAATCAAAGTTTTAATTCTATGACTATCTTATGAATGCAATACATTTCTTTTTAATAGGAAACAACTAACACATCGGAATCATTCTACCATAGCACAAAATCAATGTTCATACAATCGTGAACAACATATCAGAATCCTTAATAAATATCGTAAGAGGCACTTACACAAAACTGAAACGTATTCACACACACACACACACACACACAATGTTGCATGTACACACAGCATACACACATGTTACTGTTGCCACACACACACACAATACAATACACACACACACACTAATACCACACACACACACACACACACACATTAATATATATATAGCAGTATATATATATATATATTTAGATTTTGTGAAGCTAATTATTAAAGAATTAATTTTATTTTCCAATGTACTGTAAAACCAGTTCCTCCGATACTCGATAGATAACACCACGCATCAGCGTCATGTGATAGCTCTTGCAGCACCACTTATTCCAGAACAAAACTGAGTGACCATTCGTTCTCGCCCTCTCTTTTTCCCCAACTTTTCCGCTTCTCTTCTCCTTAGCATTACCGCTTCAGAAGTAAACTCTAAACTCCCAAGGGAGTTCCAGCGCCCTTCGCCACTATGGTTAAATGAGGCAGCCATCTATTTTGCTCCGATGAACTGGTCAATCCATCATCTCCTATTGTAAATATATTTCCATCCTTCATTTCTCCATTTAATTAAACTACTGCAAGCATCGTCATAGAATTTCTACAAAAACAACCTAGAATCCGGAAATTGAATTACTCCCCTAGGCAACCAAGAGCAAAACAACGTAGATTCGGGATGTATAATTTCATCACCCTACCCTTACATATATATATATACTCCCAGTGATTGTTATATAGATGTTTACCACTGTCCCAGAGCATCTAGTTGCGTACCCAAATTTGACAACTTCGTGACTTTTGGTGGCCACATTTGTCGCTTATGTTACACGTATCTAACTATACAGCTTTACTGCCTGGAATATTTTCTACTTACCTGCAAAGCAACCTTTTGACCATAAAACCTTTTCGGTGGAAAACAGAGAAAGTCCAATATTTCCTTGAAAATGTACTGAAGTAACATGCAGAAATGTCCAAAATATAAATACATTATTTTATGAGCATGAAGGTGTGTTGAGTTATTAAAACAAAAATGAGCAGTGCCATTATAAGAACACTTATGCAAGAGTCTCGTTTTATTCAGTTTCATTTGTCAATAAGAAAATGCTAAATCATCTTAATTGTTGCAATAAATTTTGTTTCGGGTTTTGCAATGTAAATTAAGATTATATCATATATTTATCTTAAATAATATTATCATCATACGTAATTGACTTTTTCATTGCTGAGCGACTCTGGCAGAGAAATTAGTATGAGTAACTTTGAATGTTATTGATCAACGAGTTTTTTTTCTGTTGCTTTGCTTACCCGTAATGGAACAAACTCGTTGATATAAACAAACTCTGAAAATGATCTGATTCAAGATCTTCAATTGGCTTAGAATTTTCTTCTTATTTTTTATCATAAGAATAATGCTATATTTACAAATAATTCTTAATTCATGCTTATTATTTTTGAAAAGCTTGATCTTATTATTCTCTATTTATTTTATTGTTCACAACTTTTGAGCTTTTTTAAACTACTTTTATTAACTATTTTTCTTAAAAATATTACATGAAAAGGAGTTTTGAATTAAATCGTTAATAGCGCTTTGAAAAAAATGCAGGGTTTTTTTTGTGAATTTTAAAAGAATCCTCGCATTTTTGATATATTTTAAGAAAGCACTGTATCCTAAAATTGACTAAAGTAATGAAAAATGTTTTGTTACCCTATTTAAACTGAATGTATTTTATTAAAATATATCAGATATTTCAAAGCTATACTTACATTACTTACCAAGATATTTACTTTTTGACACTTATCTATGTCTTTTCACTGACTTTCAAAACCTTAAGCTACGTTTCCATTCCTTTATTTTTCACTGCGGTAATATATTTAAAATGCTTTTTTTTTCTTTTCAATATAAAATTTGGAAATTTTTCAAGTGGTTTTGTATAAATTATTTAATAATTCTCCGTATGGAATATAGATTTATATACAATGTCATTTATTAGGAAACACACAATTAGATAAGATGTTTTTATAAACATTTTTCATAGTACCATATATATATATATATATATATATATATATATATATATATTGTAAAACTTTAAAAATTACTAGTAATATCAAAATAATTAGTGCATTATTAGGAAAATATTGGAATATTAAAAAAAGGAATAATATTTAAATATGTGTTTGTTTGAAATTATTTTTTCTTAAAATGTACATTTAATGTGCATTAATGAATGGTGAATAAAAACTTTTTCTTATAAATATCTAATTTTAGAAAAGTGTTCACAGGGTAGCGTGTCCCCTTGAGAAAAAGGATGTTTTTTTCATTTTGATATGAAAATCTAAAAAATTCAAATATAAATACAAATATGCGAAAGTTCCGTATTACTCGTATATAAAAAATTGCTCACTTCCATTATGTATATGACGTAAATATATGCATATTTGGGTTACATATTATATAATGCATAGCTTAGGGAATTTATTATTGCATAAAAATATTTTCAAATATTCAGAACCCTATTGCCTTTATCAAATTTTAATCGGGTTTCTTAAAAGCAATTTATTCCTCAATGCAAAGAAGTGTTTTAGATAAAATAAAGAGTAGCATAAAAAAAAATTACAGCGTGAATAGAAAATATCGCCAGTTTACTTATTTTTAACCCTCCGAGCGTTTTACTTTTTTGTGTAAAGCTATACCGAAAGCGATCTACTTGGGCACAGCTAAAGGTCCCGAAAAGTTTTCCCTTTCCATTCACAAATTCTTCAAAAATGCAAGAGCCTCCTGTTCCTCCCCCCTTTTATGACGCGGGTGGTCCACACAACCCATTGGGTTGGGCATTTTAATTGCTTAGATCCGACGCTTAGATAAGCGATTTCGTTGCCTAGGGGAAATCTTGTACGGCAGGCTACAAGCAAGCAGGAATGGGGTTCAGATTATTCACAGATCAGAACTTGGAAGATGTTCGCCCGATCTATTGAGTTTCAATAAAAGCGTTCCAACAAATGAAGAATAAAAAAATATAGCTTGATAAAAATTGGTGGGTTCATAGTTGAAAAATATTTGTTTGCTTCAAACAATAGAAAAATTCTTTTTTCTGTAATTTTTAAAAACTTTTTTTTTAATTTTAATATTACGATTTTAACCTAGAAAAAGCACCCTATATTCATTATTGAATACGAGACCAAGAAAATACAAAATTGCTTGCATGTTTTGAAAAAAATTAATGATTAGTATTTGCTATCAAGCACTATTTGCTTAATCAAACGCCAGAATTGTCATAAAAGTTTAATTTTTATAGAAGATTGAATTCTCAGAAGCAGTTTGCTAGTAAAAATAAATATCAATAAATATTTTAAGGATAAAATAAAATCTTAAATTTCGTAAAATCACGTGTTTCAAATACAGTAATCGAGACGCATTAGGTCACATATTTAGGCGTTTTTTGGATCAGGTGAAGAATGCACACTTATTCATTATTTTCGAGGTATGAAGTAAAATTGGCGCCACTGTTTTAAAATTGAAATTTTGAACAGAATTTATTTTGCTTCCAGTGCGACGTTAATAAGAAAACACTAAACTAAACCCAATAAAAGAAGAAAACCTCCGAACTCCCAACAAAAGAAAAAATTGAGTGTATATCAGTTTGATTGATATATCACATTGATGTATACTCAATTGAAATTAAAAGTTAGTTAAGTGTTATAATGTATTTTTTGATTGACAATAGAAAATAATATCATGAAATTGCCGTAAGAGTTGTGAAACATCTAATATCATATGTTTCAACCTATATATGCGAAAAATCTTTCTCTTTGTACACTGCGACAAAAACAAAATACAGAAATAGGTCGGATGCTGAAGAAGACATTAGGTTGATGGTTTCAGAAATTTTTACTGACGTAAAAATACTTTGCAATAAAAATAACAAGGGACAAACTATTAAAATTTTTCATTATTTGTTATATTTAAAAATATTGCTTTATATTATGCATAGGCCATATTTTAGAAAAACTTTCGCTTCCTTAACATTCATTAATCTTACTAAGACGTTTCTAATAAAAAAATAGAAATGCAATAATAATTTTGTAAATTTGATTAGGATAAAGAGCTTTGATATCCTATTTTTTCTGCTGTTTGATCAAGGGGTTCCTTGAAGGTAATGGTAAGCTCAAAAGGTTCCCCAAAGTGCAAGAGGTTGAATACCTCTGCTCTAAGCGAAATACCCCATCTACATCCACTTTTGTGCAAAGGTAATATATTTTACATTCAATAAATAATTTTAAATTTTAATGGAGTATATATTCTTCAAAATGTCAAAATATTTCTAGCCATCTTCAATCCCACATTTTAATTTTCAACTTTTTGTTTCTTTGGTGTTTTCAAACTTTAAGTACATATTCGTATTATATCTTTTAACAGAAAATTGTCATCGATTACTACATCTTACATATCAGTTATTACAAATTTGGCAGTGAGAGAAACTTTTCCCTTTTTAATTTGTCTTTCAAAACAGTACACTTAAAACACTTTAGTTCAGTGAAGTTGACAAACATTTCCTCAAAGAATTCATAACAAATTTTGTAAGCAATTTTAAATTTTAGAAATGTATTCTTAATCCCAGGAATATAACCATATATAATTGTTAGTTTATTCTTTAGTATTAATGGTACGAATTTATCATCATATCTCGTTCTATATCGGAATAAAATAAACTGTAGCTGAAATGTTATGATGTTTAATTTCTTTGGTAGTTTTACAGAAAAATAATGTCTGGCTGTAGAGAAAAGAGAGCGTATGATTTGATCTATTGAAAGGTGATATTTTTTCCAAATGTAAGGTATTTTTTAAATTTAAATAACTTGACCGAAGCGGATCATATAATTTCAAAATGCACTCTATTTGTGCTCTGTTTGTGTGCTGGTTTCAAAGTAAACCACCTCACTTCTGAATAGCCGAGCAGCTTTTTATATTCAATATCAAAATGAATGCAAAATTGCTTACGATTTGCTTCTCCAACCTTAAAGGGACTAAAATATATGTTTAAGTTCAGTGCAAAATATTCACAATATGTAAAAATAATATTCATCTATTAATTTTAGTCCATTTTACAAATTGTACCTAAAAAGAGTTATATGTGTTTATTAGATCAAAAATTCGTTTATAACAAATCAGGTATAATTTTGTGTAGTTTAAATTTCAATATAATATACATATTTTAAAACAAATGCAAAAAGAGTCAATTTATTCAAACTTGTATTTCATGAATAAAATAAATCAGTGTTCATATGTTCTCAAATAAACAAAATTGTAATCAAAGTGTTCGTTCAATTTACAAAAAAATGCAAAGAATCGTATATAAGCAATAATTTTAATTGTTACAAATGTTAAAAATATCAGAGACACATAAGAAAAAAAAAAAAAAAATATTTTATATTAAATGCTTAAACAAAACAAAAGTACTAAGTCTTTAAAGTACCTTAATGCCTACTTTCAGAACAATTTGTTATTTGAGAAAAAATTGTTTGTGAAACACAATATTGTGTATATATAACAGTGTACAGTTTAATTTAAAATTATAATTGAATTTAAAATTATAAATTTTTTAACATTTGTGATAATAATGTCACTTATATCTATTTTTAATAATCTGTGAATGCATCAAACTATTACTTTATTATGTTGACGGTATATTTAATATTACGTATAATATAACGAACAAATTTCTAACTGAATTTTAAAATAATTATTTCAGAAACTATTGTAGATATGCTCATAATTTTTGTATACCGAAGTTTTAGTATCTCAGCTTTGCTTCCAAGTAAAATTTTTATTTTATATTCATCAAATTGTTCAGCATATTTTTTGCTAATGACGTGCGGTTTTTAACTGATTTGTAAAAAACTTACGGAATATATGAAAATATTCTGGCGATGAGCGATGAAATTTATTAAATTTTGAATTTTATATTTTAAATTTTCATAGAATTGTAAATTTATGTGATTAATAATTTTTAACTTTGTATGTACCATACATAAATATTTTTTGATGTAATTTGAAAAGCAGATTTTCAGGGTAGCTTATGTAAAATTCGTAGTTGTATAATGTTAAGATTACGAAAAATGTCCGGATTTTAATTACATGTACTTCAATTATCCTTTAACAGAAGATAAATTATAAGGGATTTAACACATATGAATATTTTTTAAATTTGAATCTTCAAATAATTAATAATCAAAAGTATCTGTGCAAAAGTACAGTTGATACTTACACGTATGAACAAATATAAATGTGTGCAGATGCTATTAATTACTAATTTTTCAAAAATCAAGTTTGAAAAATATGAGTTGGAGTGGGAAATCGCATTCTTTTTCTCTTTGAGGGAAGATGTAGTTCAGTTATTTAAAATTCGGATATATTTCAAAACTTAACATTACAAAACTGAGTATCATGCGTAAGCTGTCCTGAATACCTGGCTTTGAAATTATGAAAAAAAAAAACTAATAGATTTAAAAAAAAAGTTTAATTTTTGGTATTACTTTTATTCATGCATTAGAGATTTTTAAAAGTAAAGAAATACAGAAGCTTAAAAATTATTCATTTGTAATAATTGAAAATCTTAAAGCGTTTCTGATTTTGACTCGTTCGTTTTTTTTTTTTTTTAATTTATGACACGTTATTAGGAAAAAAATATTATTTTAAAAACTGAAAGTAGTGAATAAAGAAACACAAATGAAACAATAGAACGTATTTATTGTTTTCATACATTCTCTGTATTTAAACAAACATTTTATAGATATATATATTTAGCGATGTTTTTCGAGATTTATAGAAATAACATAAAAACTTAACTCTATCTGATATTTTTTAATATGAGGAAAAATAAAAAAGGTGAATTTTTAGCAATCAAAGAAAATATACAAAGATTAATTTGTCCAACAATATAAAACAGTAGGTTTCCTATTCTATCTAAATTTGTTAAAATTCCAAATGAATATTAATTAAAAATGAGATTAAAATCTAGTTAATTTTGTGATTGAACTTTAAAGCGTTTTTTGGATTGGTTTAAATAAAAAATTTTATCTCGAAAGCTAGGTCAAGGGACGCATTTCTTTCATAAACCCAATAAAATCTCAACTCAAGTTGACCAACAAACTCACTTGAAAGGAAATTTTCCCCTTCCCCTCTTGAACGAATGTCTCAATGGAACTCTCTCTAGCCCTAAGGGCAAGAGTGGGGTTCCCTTGTGAGCCATAAAATTTCCTGTCAAAGTTCATTGTGTGTCCGCAACCCTCCCCAATTATCTAACAAGATGTAAAACTTTTAAAAGGAGGGGAAGGAATTGCAGAAAAAACCGGCGCAAACGATCTCGAATACATCCTGTGATGGCGAAAAAACACGGCTCTGACGCTTTCGGTGCGCTCACAGCCACACGGGATTTTACGGCGCAAACGCTTTCGGAATATCTCGGACAGTACGGAAAAAAGCGTGTGAAACGCTTAGAGGGTTAATATACTAGTTTTGCATTTAGTTGCTAAATTTCTTTAATGAAACATTTAATGGATTATAGGAGAATACATATATTCATCTTGATTAAATTATATAATTGTCAGTGGAATTAAGGCATTTTATTCAACGTATTTTGCATTGGCGGATAAAATTTATTTTTGTTAATATAATTCATAATGCCTACCCTTTCATTGGTTAAGTATGCAGTTATTATTTTAATGATGATAACCTCTTCCTTGTTTATTGAGTTTCAACATTGATCTTTCTCATTTAAACACAAGCACATTATCATTAACACGGAACAGCGTTTTTGTAGAAGGAAGAGACTGCTTACAAAAATGGCGGACTATTGTTTCCTTCGAATGCAAATTAAATAAGATGTGTAGAGTCGTAAAAAACTGGACTTTATTAACTTTAGCAATTATATCATTGGAGCGGGACAAAATTAATATTGCTTAAAAGCTCTGATATAACTAAATTATGATGTAACCGTTTAAAGTAGAATGTTCTCATTATAGATTCTATTTGATTTCAAGGATGACTGATTTATTTACTTCAAAATTTCTAAGTTTCATAAAATGATTACCAAAATGTGTGTCGCTAACATATGATGGTATAATATTTTCTACTTACAACAATTTTCCTTTTACTTTTTCACCCACCTAATTATAAGTATTTTCTAATTACAATGATATAAGAAAATCTACGAAATAAAAATTATAATAACATTTTATTGCAGAAATAGTTAATAAGAAAAAAAAATGTGAATTTTGAAAAGTAATTCATATTTACAAAAAGAAAAGAAACGGAAATATGATATAAAATTTTAGACATTGTGATTCAAATTATATGGTTTTGACCAACATCACATGGAATTCAAATTATATGTTTTTGACCCACAGTTCTATTTCTAATGAAGAATTCTCCTTTGAATCCTAAGAATCTCTGAAACCCTGAGAGTATTTGGAAATATGAATCAACCCAATTTACTTTAAAATTGTTCATGGTGGAACAAAAAGATTTTACTAAAGGATTATGCTCTCAGTCATTGCCCAATTATTCGACCAAAGACTAAGACAATACTTTCAAAAGTGTGTGTTGAAAATTTGAATTTGGATGATTAACTGCCTGAGTCAATAGTTTGTGAATGTATTTACTTTGTTTCCAATCTAAATGATTTAAGGAACATAAAGATTGATAGATATATTCTGCACCCTGACATACAAAAACTGCGCAATCGTAGTGCTTGTTGATATTTTCACTTGGGGCTATGCATTTGCTTTCTACTTGCATTCTGACACATCCAATTCTACTTCGAGTTCAGAGTGGAAACTTAAGGACTACCCGAGTACCATAAAACCTGTCATCTACTTTCAGACCCAGCTCAGAAAGTTATCTCATCCCTTAAACAAAAAATCAATAAAGTGACGTTATTTTCAAAATCGACAATATCATTAACTTAACCCTATTCGATTATCAAAGCTCTATTGGAATAATATTAGGTGAGTCATATATCATCTGATATGAATCCCACTGACTTCCTTTCCTGAGGCGTTGATCCATCCGAATTGAAGTCCTGGTCTAGTGGTATTCTCCTTCATTAATTGATGACCTTCAAAAATCAGATAACAAGAGTATAAATCGATTTCGTCAATAAAACTTATGAGGGTGAACTGAAAATCATTTGAGATATAATAGTAATTGGGATTTCTAATGCCATGACTACATTTTTTTTCTCAAATTACGTAACAATTTTGTTAAAATTATTCGTATCTTAACTTTTATTTATAAGATTTACTCAAATTGTCAGGAAATAAGAGATTATTAAGCCCATTAGCCTAGAAGTGTTTGAGAAAGATAAATTATTTCTTGTAAATCAGTTCAGGTGATAGGATTCTATTCGTAAATTAAAGGCCTTAAAAAGTAAAGAAACCCGAAGATTGTCAGGAGAATATATTACATTTCTTTCTGGATAATTAATCATAGTAATTGGTAGACTGATCAATTTAAATTTGTCTTATGATCAGAAGTCTCTAGTTTAGCTTCTATGGATCATAAATTTCTTACTTTAATAATCCAACATTTTCATGTCAGGAATTTGTATATTGATCAAAAATATTATTTCATTGTACTGGACAAACGTTTTGACTATTGAAGGGCCGAAATAATATGCAGAAACCTGTGGATAACTGTATTGTATGGTTTAAAAGTAAACTTGTGATCGACTATCAACTTCTTGGTTATTGCCAAAAGAAATAGTCCCTTTGAATCTCCATTTGCCGAGACAGGAATTGATTTATGTGGTCCTTTCTACATTACGAGTAAGTACAAGATTCAGTGAAAAGATGTTTTGAAGAAAATATAAGTCGTAATTTTCGTTTGTTTGACCACATGATCTATACATATGAAGGTTATTTAATAACAGACTTATGACATACAATATATAAATAGCTGCAATGAATAGTGTTTTCTAGATGAGGTGTTATTCATACCATACTCTCAAATAAAGCCATCAACCCGATTGGCATATTAATTCTGAAATGAGAAAAGTATATAGTCTGTATAAAAGTTCTGACTATTGATCCTGCTACTTAATTCTGATTTCATTGTTTGGAATTTTCTTTCAACCATATATCCCAGTTTTGGTGGGATTTGGGAGCCTGGAATTAATTCAAGTATACCATTTAAAGGAAAATGTGAAAAATCCAAAAAGAAACGTTTGAGGAATTTTTGAAGGTTATCAATCAGATTTAAGTTATTTTAAATAATCGACCTCTTTTCTCTTTTTTTACCGATCATAATATCTTCGAAACTTTATCAAATGATAATTTTTTGATAGAATTCTGGAACTATGTATTTCAGTTATTCCAGATAATAGGCTTTTATATTGTTTACAAATCTTTAAAATTAACCATATAATCTAAAAAAATGGTTCTGAGATATTATTTAAACAATTTATAACAAAGTAAATAGTAATTAAAAAAAGATAATGTTCGTGTTAGTTCCCTTGTATTAGTTAAATAAAAAAAGAAGGTACTAATAGCTCACGGATAATTGGTCGCTCACTAAAGGTGATGCTTAGAAAAACGAGGGGAATATACGAGTTGTCATTAAGACCCCACGTAAATTTCTTAAACATAGTATTTTAAATCTGTGTCTTGTTCATAGGATGAAACAATTTTAATAGTAAAGATGTGTTACTTTTCTTTTAAGGGAACCAGGATATATGAGGGATAGTATAAGTCCATATTTAAGACT
Organism: Nephila pilipes; assembly: GCA_019974015.1. Lineage (NCBI taxonomy): Eukaryota > Metazoa > Arthropoda > Arachnida > Araneae > Nephilidae > Nephila > Nephila pilipes. The sequence continues at coordinate 22,104 of BMAW01095031.1, forward strand.
AATACTTTTTTGTATATATATTTTACTTTATATATATATTATATGTAGAATCCTAACTACAGAAAGGGGGTACATGGCTCGTTTTAAATATATCTAGGGTTTTTCTAGATTCAATAACAAAACTGATTTTTAGAAGATGACATTTAATTAAACCTTATATTATTGTACAGTATTTACTAATTTAAAATAGAACTATTGATTATGCATATTAAAGAGCTATCAGATCGCACGTCTTTTTCTGTTGGTCGCACTCTTCCATCTAGCTTGCGCTTTTAACCAAAAGAACAAGTGGCCCCATCTAGTGTTGGAAGGCGTCTCAAAATGTAAAAATCCTATATATATATATATATATATATATATATATATATATATATATAATTTTTGTGATATATATATATATATATATTTTTTTTGTTATATATATATATATATTCATGTTATAAAAAGAGCCTAAGTTTTCTTGTGTGTAAATTAAAAATCTTATAATGATATTTCAGAACTTATAATGATATTTTAGTTATTCTGTAGAACAAAAGAAGTTATTTGATCGTCATAAGGTTTTTTCTTCCCTTCTAGTTGAAATTGGTCATGATTCGTGTGATATATTTGCATTTAGGTACCGTTTGAACGAAAATTACAACACAATATGGCTCCAAATTTTAATGCTTCTGTGAAGGGTACTTATGTATAAATTGAACCAAAAGTATTTTTTTTCTATGTAATACCTAAATTTTAAGAAATAATTTTATATGAAAAAAGATTGAATAAAAATTTCCAAAATTACGAGGCTCTATAATTGTTTCATAGAAAATATACAATTTCATTAAAAAACTTGTTTCAATAATTTTTATGCATCATTTTATATATGAGATGTAAAATATTTTGTATAATCATGGAATTTTATTTTTAAAATGGTATCTAAATGCAAATATACAAGGTGTGGATATTAAATAATGAGACTAACGTTGATACTGAAGAAGTACGTATGTGAAAAACGCCAGTGACTGACAATGTATTAGCGTGAAACACTCTCTTTCAAATACCGTTTCTCATGCTTCTGTAAATAAATCCCTATACACGTAGTCTTCAATCGCATTAAAGCTATTTTTTGTTTCACCGATGACAACAATATACAAGTGATAGCAATAGAGCAACGATTAGTTGTGAAATTTCTCGTGAAACTTGAAAAACCCTCTGCTGAAACTTATAATTTATTAAGAAAAAGTATATAACAATGAATGCTTATCTCGCGCACGTGTTTTTGAATGGTTCAAGAGTTTTCAAGATGACCGAAAATACATTGAAGATTATTCACCTCCAACGTCAAATACAGATAAAAATATTGAAAAAATCGTTAATCTGGTTCCATAGAATCATCGGTTAAATTATCGTATGATTGCTGAGACTATAGGAATTGACAATTAATCTTTACGGCAAATTTTACTTAATAATTTTAGCATGTAAAAAGTGTGTATCAAAAATCTTGATGATTAACTAACAAGAAGATAGTAAAAAGACTTGAACTTACACTTTGAATGCCATGGTGACCTAAATTTATTGGAAAGGGAATAACGTTTGACGAATCGTAACATTTTACTTATGATTCTGAAAGGAAACACCAACCCTTGCATTGAAAGAATTTCATTAGAATGTGTATTTTCACTAAGCTCCTGAAGATCAAATTATTAATCAACATTACTACTTCCTTTTTCTTCTTGAAAACAGTGACAGAATTGGGAAAGGAAAAGTCAATCTGCGTTCTCTGTCTAGTGGTTTCTATCCAAGTTCAGCGTCCCAGTGTTGATCTATCCACCTTTTTCTCCGGATCTTATGCCATGCACATCTATCTGATTCCTAAAGTGAAATATGTATTAAGAGGAACAGGATTTGAATCCGACGAATCTATGAAAGAGAAAGAGGCCCACTTCTTGAAGTATCTGACAAAGTAAGACTTCCAGCACTGTGTCAAACAATGAAAAATTCGCATGGAGCAATGTAGGGGTGGAGGAGGGATGTATATTGAAGACAATAAAAAATAAATATGTATGAGATCAAAATAAAATGTTGAAATGATTTACATCCTCAGTCTCATTATATAATAGCCACACCTTGTATCTCATAAGTCATGTTCATATTCAACTAAAAGGGAAAGAAAAACTTTTTGATGAAAAAAATAATTTTATAGTTCAATAAAATGATTAAAATATTATTATTAGGGAAACAAAAAAAAAATCCTATATTTTACGTATAATTTCTTAAACATAAATGTTACAAAAAGTTAAGGTTTTTAATTCGGCGTTTTATTTTCCCTTGCATGTTAAGGTACTCTTATTTTTCGCCTAAGAGTACTCTGCAAACGTAATTTTTTAAACATACTTTTATCCCTCATATTCTGAAGTTGAAATAACGAACTTTGTATCCAATGTATTGATAAACTTATAATTTTGTATCAATGCAAGAATAAAGTTCCCTAAGCGTGGTTAGAAAAAGTGCTAAAATCTTAAGTTTATTGGCCAAAAATCTAGAAAGATGTAAGAATGATTTAATCTTTTGTAAAAACTTCGAGCCCATTTTCTAAAAATGAAAACAGGGACGCATGCCTAATTTAATACAGGCTACGTAATGCAATTTTATTAAATTGTGTCTGCACTAACTAACTTATTAGATTATTCCTGAAATCAATATTATCTAATTGTATTGTATACAAATGAATATAATATAACTTAAAATAATTTTCTTCAGATTAAATGAATAGGATCTCGGTTTATTGTCCTTAACATAAAATGAAAAGAAAATAAGTTAATGATTATTAACTCTTGGGATTTTATGCTTCCTTTGTAAATTTAATATACTTATAAAAGAGCACTTAAGTGCTATAAACCTGCTAGAGCATGTAAGTACTTCAAGTGAACAATTGATGAAATTTAAATGCTAAGCAATTTGTTTTCAGAGCTATTGTCTTATATTAAACAGAATAATAAACATGAAATTTGATTAAAATAGAATCCACAGATTTTATGAATAGAAAATAACGTTTATAAAAATTTATCTTAACTCTCAGTGAGAAAGAAAATCATATATTGTATATATTTGTTTAAATATGATTATCTCGTCAAGAATGAATATTTTTAAATGCGGAATAAGTGATTGTTTTCATGTATGGTGTTTTAAATATTTAAATTGTTATCTAATTATATTTATTTTGTAAATAGTAATTTCCCATTGGGCTTCAATACATTTTCTTATGCTTCAATGAAGACGAAGATAAAGAAAACGTGTTAAATTTATAATTAGTTCCATAGAGGAGTCCTCTCGCATATTTTACTCGAACTAGCCTTTATAGACTTTATATTAGGTTGGGGAAGAAGAAATCCCCACAATTTGTTTCGGTAGATGACTGTAGTGATCGATATCTTGTAAAGTATCTGTCAAACAATTTCAGATTTAGGCTCGTTGGAAATGTAACATTTCGCACTAAAAATATTATTTTGCTGCTTTTTGTTTAGTTTATTCAGCTGTGAGTTATAGGGTATTAAAAATGGAAATCAACAAAGAGAAAAATTAGTACATTTTACAGTTTTTCTTTCACAAAGGCAAAAAGGCAAGCCAGGCGGCTGAAATTATGAATGATGTCTCTGATCCCGATACTGTAATAACCAATTGCGTATAATTTTGGTTTCGTCGATTCCGTTCAGATAGGCCCGTAGTCGATAATGTAGAGGAAGTCATAGAAACAATCGAAGTTGACAGGCATGTCAGCAGTCGTAGCATCGCCCAGGAGCTAAAGATCGACCATAAAACAATTTTAAACCGTTTTTACAGAGCTGGTTTCAAAAGGAAGCTCGATGTTTCTGTACCACACAAATTAACACAAAAGAAAAGCACATGATTGAATGAATTTCCATCTGTGAAGCTATGGACAAACGGAATGTAATCAACCCATTTCTTTAACGAATGGTGACAGGAGATGAAAAATGGGTCACATACAACAACATTGTGCAAGACGGTCATAGCCAAGAGTGGTGAAGCAGGTCAAACTGTGGCCAATCCAGGAATAATGTTCTCGAGGATTCTGCTGTGAGATTCATTTGGTGAGACTGGAAGATTGAAGAGATTGGACCATTAAGGAACCACTAAATTCGGATCCTTACTGTCAACAACTGGACCGTTTGAAGCTAGAGATTGACCAGGATTGGCCAACGAGAGAGTTGTTGCATTTCATCAGGACAACGCGAGGCCACACATGTCTATAGAGACTTGATAAAAACTCCATGAGATTGGTAGGGAAATTTTGATGCATCACCATGTAGTCCAGACCTTAGCACCAGGCTATTGCTGTGTTTTTCTTGCATTGAAAGACTAATTTAGTAATAAGAAAATGGAATCAAGAGAAGATTGTGAAAATCGATTACTAGAGCTTTTCACCGATATGGACCAAATCTTCTATGAGAGAGGCATTATGAAGCTACATTTAAAATGGCAACAAATTATAGAACAAGAAAATGGTACATATTTGACCTAAATAGGACAATCCGAAAAATATTAAATAAAGCCTCGAAGTTCACGTAAAAATAATGGATTTTTCCCTCCAACTTAATATGTTACTTGATTCGAATACTTCTTCCAATATATGAATCGTGACTTATGCAATTTAGTGTGGAATTATTCAAATGTAGTGAATAAGACTGATATGATAACGTTTATAAGCAAAGAATAGTTTAATGTGAGAGTTAGGGGTAAGGATGATAGTTTATGCATTAGATCATAAAATATAGACGTACATTTACCTTAATAAGAAAACTTTTTAAATGATTATAATAATCAACGGAAAAGGGACGTGAAGTAGTGTATATTAGATGTTTGGTTCTATTTAGGATTGGAGTAAGAAGGATCAGGAAAGTAGAAATTCAGAAAGTTAGTCTATAGATTAGGAAACCATTTCCACACATATAATAATTTACATATTGAACTCTAATTATTCAAATTTCCAAATAAAAGCTATTTAAATTCGGTGATTGGAAGAAAACTGTAGCGTTACCGTTCTACATGGATAACTATGTTCAGTATCTAGGAGTGTTTTCTAGAAGAATATTACACATTTACAATCCACTTTCCAGGTATTTTTCGTATCTGTATATTGTCTTTGGTAAGATTTGACATTTATATATCAGTAACAAAATACGATAGAATTCGCATTACTTGAATTTAACTATGAGTTAATCTGACTAGATTAACTGAAAGCATAATTAAAATTACAAAGAATGTATTGTTTCATTTGAAACTTAACTAATAACAAATCTAGATAAACAGTAATGTGTAAAAATACATTTTCTAATGAAAATAAATTCGAAGTGTTATTATTTTTAAAATATCATTTTATAGTAATAATTTTAATATAAATAGAATCACATAGCTTACAAATGTTTCGTTTCTATAAAAAAAAAAGCCCTTTCTAATGCAATTTCATTTTTCGTGCTGTATATCATATTCTCGGTTATAGTTTTCATTTGTTTGTGCAGCAATTCCAACACTATACTGCAAAACATTCTTTTGAAGCCTATTATACCCATGAATGAAATATCACATATCAAAATGGAATAATTTGAATTTGAATTTCCTATCTCCTTCAAAAACCGACTTCATCTCAAATCTAAGAAATAAAATTGGAACTACCAATTATAGTCTCGGGTGTAGAAGTGTGATTTTTTATTTTTGAAATGTGCAAATATTGACATAATATCATAGAGAAAATGAAATATGAATTATGAAACTACATTTTTTTTAATTCAAAATATTTTGAAAAATCAATGAATAACGTAACATTATAATCGAAAAAGCGATTTATGATTTAAATTGGATATGGGATTGGTTCGTGTTTGTAGTATGGAGCGAAAGTGTAAGTACTGTGTGTACATGGAAACCATTAGCATTTTTTTTCTGGTTATACCTCAATTAAGTTTGGAGATTTATATATTGTAAATGATTGGATATCAAATTTATTAATCATTTAGTTTGAACAAATAATTCACACTGATCAAAATAAAAAAGATATATACTTCCTAAAATTTAGAATTTTCATTAATATTAATTTCTGAATTACAGAGCAAAAATTCATACAAGAATTGTTCTAGAATGTAATTAATTAACCCATTATAAAAAGGCTTCTTTTCGAAATTCCTCAAATAATCAAAAGTAGAAACCTAGAACTCTAGTATTTGTCTGTTATCGATTATAATTAAATATAGATATTAATTAATAATGATACTGTTATTAAAAATGGTTTGTGTAAAGGAAAAGCAGCATATATAATTTCTTCATTGTGTTTTACTTAATACATATGTATCCTAAAATTATACACAAAAGTGCTTATTTACAAGAACATGTGAATTTTTTTTCAATAATAAATGTATAAATAAAGCATATCTGCCCTTGTTATCTAAGGACAGTACTTAAATTTTCGTAAGCAAAAGTATTATTTAATTATTTTACATACATTCTATAGAAACGCTTAAGGTGTAACATAGTGTTAATCCCTTTATATTGTTCACACGAAGGCAAGAAGAAAGAAAAGCAGAAAAATATTAAAAAAAAAGGGCATGGCTGAAAAATCTTGTAAAACTCGAATTAACTTAGAAGAAACTATTTAATGTGAAATAATACTTTAAACATAACTCAGTAACACTTTTTAACTTGTGTTGGAATGATATATAAATACAATTACGAAAATGCAAAGGCAAAAAAAAAAAAAAAAAAAAAAAATTGCTTTAACAGAAATCTGTCTCAAATATATGAAATAATTATTATAGCTCATCAGTTAGTAAGAAATTAATCATATACAACATAAATATAATATAAAACAATTTTTTTTTCAAACAAATGCATTCATAGACTCTCAACTTGAGAAGTAAAAAGTAAACTTCAAACGAGACAAATGGAAGAAAGTATCTGAAAAAAAAGAAATGTTATAATCGCAACTTAAAACTGGATACTATCCTAAGTCGAACTCGACATACCTCAAGTTAAATTTGCACACTTGTAGAGTTATAATAGTTATTGTAAACTATTCCTATTGGGGAATTACTGCAATTCAGTACATAAATACCTACACTAGACTACGTTTAGGAATGGAGTTATGTACTATACCGGAAAATAAAACTCGCTGCTGTTCTTGCAGTTATGCATAAACAATTTAATAAATGAATTTACTTAAAGTGTAATAATCAGTATAATAAAGTGAACCATCTTGCCAAATGTAAAACTAAACTCTGAAGAAAATCTCACAATATTAGCAATTTTCAAGCGTTTATTTTAAAAATATTCATTCATCGATTTGATTTTTAAGTAAAATGATTACTTAGTAAATACATAGGGAATTTACAAATTTCAGAGTAATTTTGATAAATGATTAAAACTGTATATCTATTGGGAACAAAACCTAATTTTGGTGTTTTGGCATCAAAACTACTTTCTGAAACTTTCGAATTTATTCTTTCTAAAAAAGATGGATGCAAAAATAAAAGTTGTGAATGGATAGATACGTTTTCTGAAAAGAAATATTCATACCTGAATATAATATAATGCACGGTATAAAAATTTCTGAGTGAAAATTAAGAAGCATTATTAGACTAAAATAACGCAGTCATTGCTTCTAAAAGAATACTCCAAATAAATATAATTGAGAGAAGTGTGTTGTCTCCCTTTCGTATAAAATGAGTTAAAAAGAAAGATCTTTATCAAGGGTATATCTAACGAAGCAGAAATCTATTTAAAATCACTAGCAAATATTTGATAAACAAAACATAAAATAATAAAACAAAATTTACAGCTTAAGAAAAGGTATAAAAAATGTAGTGTTCATCATATTTTGCTGAGACATGTTACTCAGTGCAAGATGCGGTAGCATCTCTAGAGGGACACCTCCTAATAAGAGACTCTTAGGTTAAAGGGATAATTCTGACGGTACCGGTTCTTTAGAATAATATCATTGTTTCTTATTCAGGTACAATGTCTAGTCCATTGGGTATAACTTATTGAGAGGTATTACTTTAATTTATAGAGCCTTGTGTGAAACCTATATTTCGGAGTTCATTCGAAACTTATTGTTACTCATAATAAAACAAGGACAGATCCAAATGATTGTAATTAGGAAATGTCTATTTAATGTCGAAAATGGAAAGAAAAAGATGTTTAATTCCGGTTTCGAGAATATAAAAAAGGAAAAGTTTCCAAAAAGGTTTTACGATTGTCAAAAAAGTAATTAGATTAAAAAGTAAATAGAGTAGAAAACTATGTATCGAAAAGAAGTTCTATTCCTATTTTTCAAAGATTTTCAAAAAGAAATATTGCATCCAGTCAAATTCAACAGTTATATTTTAAAAACTAGCCCTGCATTCGAGTGGGAAAAAAGTATCAAGTAGTGAAGTATGTTTACCATTTCAGCATATTTCTGCAATGCATTCTGAAGTTTCACCTATGGAATATTCTGAATTTATATGAGGAAAAGAGATCCCTTTAATTGTATACCCATCATAAATGACGACTATCGGGAACAGCGGATATATTTAAAATGTAAAGAAAAAGAAGAATCATTTTCTATGTATTTAATAAGAATTATTACCAAGAAATTATGCAAATATAACAATTTAAATAAAAACTTTATTATCGACATTGAATTAATAACTTCATATATATATAATATTTTCGAAACCATGTAAGATAAAAACAGGATACTGGTATAATTAAATTTCATGTTTTTGTTTTAACAAATGGAATCATTTATAAAAAAAATATATGATTTCATTTGTTGTCATAATTCAAAAATCCGACATCAAATTGACTTCTTGTGATTGGCAAATATCTTAAAAAGATGCGTGCTAGTTTTTATGCCTAACACATTTATATTAAACTCAGAACGAAAAGCTCCTCCATAGATATAAAATGCCATTTTAGAACAATTACTCGAGAAAACAATATATTCTATGCAAATGGATTATTTTTATGAACTGCAATGTGTTATTAAAAATTATAATACATTTACTAACTATTTAAACTAATCTTATGCCCAGTAATTTCAGTCCTAAGATATTAAAATGTTTAAGAAACGTTGAATGTATTGAAAACTAATTTATTCACGAGATATAGTCTTAAATACCTATATTTATGAATAATTATATCAAACTTAACAAACCACAGCAGGGAATCTCTTATTTGAATGGACAAAATTTGTTTCAATTTCATTTCATCTTAATAGTTTAAATATAATTGAATTAATATTTTTTTAAAAAATCATTTCCAGTTTTACATGTTTTACGGGAGAACGTTGAAAGATCAATTCCTCTTTAATTTGCGAACATATGTTCTTATAAAACTCATGATAAAAAACAAATATGAGTGCAGCTTTTCCCAGGATTTAAGAATAATAAACACTATAAATGAGAGAGAAAGTTACGGTTTTCAGGCCCTTCTTACATAATATTATTTGCCGACGAATTTATTATTCCATCACGTAAATCTTTTTAACCTGCTCGTATATACTGCTAGAGTTATTTCACATACCTTACATTTAAGGCCGTTATAGGTAGTCAGAACATGCATGCGGAGGAGAGACGATCCGCTTTCAAAGAGTACCCGTTTGAAAATGAATGCTATAATGAGATCCACCTATTCATGCTTTAACGGAGGATATATAACCCATTAATATATGGAAAACATGAATCACAACTAAAGAACTCGGAAGTCACTCAAAAGTGAATTTTGGAAAAAAAAAATTGAAGATGTCCTCTTTTCAAAGTGAAACCCATTCAACAATAAGATCTTTTACGAGCTCACAAAAATAATCATTTGAAATATTAGTAAACAACTTTTTGAGTAGCGTGAGTATTTTAAATTTAGTCTATAATTATTAAAAACATAAAGTAAAACATTTATCTGGGCGTTTGTAGTAGTATTCTGGTCAGGGTTCACCAATTATGACCTATACTTCCTGTAAAATATTATAATAATGAAAACTTCCCTTCAACTTCTTTTTGAATAAAATAACATGAAAATTGTGTTCTTAACAAAATATTCATACATTAGCTTATTTTAATAAATAATTGATTCCAATAGTGAGTGAAATTAAATGTTAGTTTATGTAGAATTATTAGTTAATTTCACGGTTATAATTTCAGCTTCTAGACTTTCAAAAGTGTAAATATTTGGCTTTCATTTCCAGATTGTTTGACTATCAAACGAATTATATATTTTGCATCGAATAATAATTATTTCTTTAACTACTCTTAGCATTTAATATAAGTCAGGTTCAAACTATTAAATATATAAAATAGCTGAAAATGTTTGATTGTGTTTATTAACCCAAGTTTCAAAAATAAAAAGTATAAAATAAGTACAAATAAAAGAATAAAAAAAAAAAAAAATTGGTCTAGAAGAAATTGATTTAATTCTTTGTAACAGAGTATTATATATATATATATATATATATATATATAGCTTATACCGAAAATCTTATGGAAATATTTTTGTGATGCCAAAATCTTCATAATCCTTTACTTCTTATAGGAAAAATGAAAAAAATGATACCGTAAGTTTCTAATATATATATATATATATATATATATATATATATATACATATATAATGAAAGAAATTGTGTTGTTATATCATTAAAGGGGTCACGCATAGAAAAAAAATCTTCAGTACATGTAATAAAATTGTCTCATTAAAGTTATAATTTATAAATCTTATTTTTTTATATTATTCGTAAATAAATTTTAAGAACAGCATACTCGCACCACCATCTGTTTGTTAGAAAATGTTGTTTTTGAAATATTCAATTGCATTTATATCTTTTATTCAATAAAGATGAATTTTTTTTATTAAAGCTTAAAATTCTCATGCGACATCGTAATTTCTAAAGTTTACTGTAAAATATATTTTACATTTTTCATCCGTTTAACTTAAATAAAATTATGTGAGTAATTGCATCATATATATATGCATTATTGGTCAATTTCATTACGCTTAAACTATTTGTTCTATTTATAGCATTATTTTTTTGTTTCTATTTAATCACATTTCATATTTTACTGAAAAGTGAATGAACTTTACAAAACCTTTTCAGATTAAAATAATGACTACTAATTTGTCCCTCTTTGTAAGATAAAATTTGCTAAGAGACAGCTCCGACTTTCATATTTATGACAAATCTCCACGCACCCACTATATATTCAGATGAATGAACTGCAGACTTTTAAGAACCAATTTATATCTATGGATTTTCAAAGAATGCAATCTTTCCATTCTATTGTTCACATTTGTTTACTAGAGTTCATCTTTAGCTTTACTGACCAGGAACGATTTTTAAATTGCAGGCGAGCAATAAATAGAGCATCGTAAAAGTTACTAAAGAGAAGTTATAATAGAGTACTTCAAGACAGATATGAGAAAGTCTTCCAACATTCTTGAAGTATGATGCTAATGTTCTAATAAATGCCTTGTTTCAAAGAGACGGTGTTCTTGTCTGATATGACAAGAAGATTGAAAAAAAGAACAATTCTTCGAATTTCATCACATTTTAAGAAGATTATGTTCCCTTTGTGTTTGTGGGGGCATCTATTTAAATAATTTTAAAAGTTTAAATGAATATATTATAGTTTCAGAACTATGAATTTGATGATAACTTTCTATTTAGTGTAAAATATTAAGTCTAAGAAATTTATAAATACATAAAATTCAGTTAAATAATTATTGATTTAAACAGCATATATTTATTAGTCAAATCTTTGAATTAATTAATGATTTATTTCCTTTTCGATATTAACTTATTTCCTTTACTTAAAACAAATTATGAATATTCGTTAATAAGCCTTGCGCGATTTTTTTCTTTTTTCCCATGCACGGAACTAATTAATCTGAATTATATTTTGGTATGAGAGAGAGAGAGAGAAAGGCTCTATCTAATGCATAACCAATTATCACGGAGTTTTGAACCACATTTAATCGATAAGGATAACATTTAAAACGATGCTTCAATTTCCCAGACTCTCTTTCCTCTGACCTTTTAAACAATTAATCAAAACATAAGTTGATCACATTAATCGTATTGTAGACATTTTAGATCAGTATAATTCATTACAGCTTAAAGGCAAATATTTCAGTGTTAGATAAAACATTAATCTGAATAAAGATGTAGAATAACAAATGGATGGCTTTGATTTAAGCATAAAAATATATTTTACAAAATATTTAAAATTTATTTCAAAATTTCAGCATGTGTTTCACCATTCTTTTAGCAAACACTAAAAAAGTGTTTTAAAGCGAATTTATCGCATTTAGAAGTTTTGAAACATGTAACTGTTTTGTTGTAATTTTGAAAACTATGTGTTTTAAATAAAGAATGAAAACCTATCTTTAGAATTTCCTCTTGCAAAAGAAAATAAAAAATTTATATGCAACGAACGCTTCTTAGCGTTGAATACAAGATTCCAATTATATGATTTAGTCGAATCAGTTGTCAAAGGGCGCATTTGTTGCTTAGAGGAGGGTCAAATGCAGTTATTCATTGAAAGCCTTCAAAAGTTGCAAAGTCTGATTTCTAGACTCTAAAATATTTTTGGAAATCCTAAATGTTAGTCGAAATTAAGGGAAGATCTTATACGCCAAATAAGTCATCAAAATGCCCTTTGTTGCGACTTGACCTTTAGAGTAATACCGACACCTGAATTTCGACTGAAACTGATCCAAAACCGATTTCGGTGCGATGAATTGTGCGTTTTCAGAATTACGGTTCCTTGTTCGCTAATATTTAGACATACCATGTTATCCTCAAAAAAGAAGCAAAACACTATATCACTTGCCTTAGATTTATAACCATGCACATATGCAACCAAAAAATAAATTAATAAAAAATAAATAAAATAGATAATGTTATTTCAGCCACCTTTTGTTATTATAGAAAGATATATGAGGTAAAAATGAAAACCATATTCAAGCAAAGCTCACAATATTCCTCAAAAAGCATCTATCTGAACAAATAGAACATGAAATATTTTGAAAATACTTTTTTTAATTGTGTCTTTTACAAAGAAACAATTTCTTACTAACGCCTGGCGAAATTTCTCTTTTTTATTTAATATTTTTACATAACGTAGTTTTAGGATGTATTTTTGTTTACTGCAAGTGCGATATTATTATGTATTTTCACGTTATGTACAATGATTGTACGAATTTATGTTTTTTGTACAGTTTTATAACTTATTTTGTGAGGCATTCTCTTCATTATTTAATTCTATAACAATTTTAAATTCTAATTAAGTAGTCAAGTAAGCTCAAAATTCCATTTGAAGATACGTAAGAAAAGGACAAAATACTTTATCAACCACCAAAGATTGTGAAATATGTAAAAATTCTGTCTCTCGAATTTTCTGAAATCATTCAGCTTACTAAACCATTTCTTTTCGATTCAATCGCTTATAGATTTTAGTTAAATTCGAATCTTAATACTTTAGCTAGGAATAGCTGCAACCCAGACGATTAAATACAATGTTTCAATCCAATTTACAAATATCTATCAGTTGTAGCTATCCTCTATTTTCCTTCTCTTTCTTTTCAATTCTATTTTACTTAAATATCTCTACCTCTAATTCAATTCACTATACTCAGAACCTAATTAACATAATGATGCTTCCTTTTGGTTGCGAAAAATTGTAATTTTATGAAACTCAATTTACTAAAGAGTCCACGAGGTTAGTGAAGAGAAAATCGGGAATATTCACGTCACAATTTAAACGAAATGAAAGATGTATTAAAATTGAATCCAACTTACGACATATTAAACAGAGCGGAACTGAGTCGTAAGTTAAGAAGACCATGTGTCTTTATGTAAAGAGATAATAAAAACTATTCTTTTCACAAAGAAGTTCCCTCTTTAGGGTATAACCGATATTAAGTGGCTTATAATTTTCAGACAACATGATACTTCAAATGCGTACCTACATTTCTCCTTGAATATGCTCGATTTGGGAAAGACAGTGTAATTGTATCATTTGGTATATGTTACATATGATAGCTATTCCAATCTGTACATAATCCGCAATAGATCACTGACACATCTTCGGTGTGTGGATGGGATTCTCAGACCTATTATGGTCCTTTACTGAACAACATATTCTCCAAATATCAAACCAATTGAACATATTTAGGCCACGTTTAATCTTTGAAGGGTTACCAGTAGCTTTTCATTTCCAAGGACAACTAAGCAGCTGGGAAATTTTACGAGTGAGTTAAGGTAAATATTCCAATACCTACGTCATAACTTCATTAATTTTGTGGTTAATAAAGGTGTGAAACAATGCCTTTGATCAGAGAAGGAAACAAATTTCATATTAAATTACAATTTTTTTTTTTTGATTTTATGATGCTCTTAAATTGTACATTTTTTGTTCACCGAAAAATATACAGTTCTCTTTCTGTACATTGTTCTCCTTACTTGAGGCCTTTGTGTCACGTATAAATTAACAAAGATTTCTCGTTCCTAAGATTTCATTCAAAACTCATATTATCCCGTCATTGTTTCGAGTAGCGTAAAGTGTTTGTAACAGGTTTTTGTAACAGCCTACGTAGAAAAAGAAGTAAAAAGAAATTATAATGAAGTAATACTGAATGTGTAACTGTTTCAAATGCTCCGATTCAAAAATTTTAACTTAACTTTTTATTAATTTTCTGACAGGTTTTAAATTATGTAAAAATATACTTGAAATTCTCATTCTTTTTCTATGGGATATTTATACAAAAACATCTTTTACTTACAAAGGTTATAGTAAAATCTTAATTTTACAACGAAATAACAGAGACATTTTAGATAAAAATTATTTTGCTTATTAATTAATCTTTCAATACATAACGAGATAAACTGTAATTAGTAATGCTGATTTTTTAGGTTTTAGGAAGTCATAGATTGAAGTAGTCTACTGAATCATAAAGTTTGAATTATTAATTCGGGGTATCGTAATGTTTTAATTATTACTAAGAAGTAATAGAGATAGTAAATAAATTTTTATTGATTATTCTTGTTTTTGTATATAAGCACTATGAAGAAATATAAATTTTTCTTTCTTTTCTTGATCTTTTGAAGGTCATCATTTTAATACTCAGGGAATTAAATTCTATTTTTTCCATACTGCGGGTTATTTCAGTCTACGGCTTCTTAAAAGTAAACAAAATAATATTAATAGATGTTAATTAAACATGGCATAAATAAAAATCAATTAATATACATAGTAAATTTTATTTATAGATCTTACTTGCCTCTTAGTAATAATTAAAACTTTATGATACGGTCATTGTATTAATTTTAAAAGATGCAAATTCCCTAAGGTAATGGGAATATGCATCTTTTAATAATAAAAGATGTAATATTATTGATTAGTATTCAAATATTTCAGTTTCAGCATGACAGATGCAATTTTCATGAGGCACAAAAAATACAAACTTATCAAAAGCATTTAATTATGAAAAAATTTCAAGTCATCATCTAGCATCCGAAATAGAATTATACTGTTCATTATAATTAATTTTCAGTAATTAAGCTTCACTTTGTGATTGGAGGCCTTTGTACTTTTTAATAGTTTTTTTCTAATACATTAATTAAACTCAAAATGCCTTTTTTCAAAAATTGCTTTCTTCATTACAAATTTTTATTTAAATTATTAAAAGAATTAGAGATGATTATTTTCCTTTTTGAAATAAAAGAAATGGTATAATAGAAGTTTTCATTACTTTTATAATTTATTTAAAACTTTTGGAAATAATCAAAAAGAATGTGAAATATTATGAGCAATAAATACTTAGCGACGTAAAAACCATTTTTACTTCCCTTTTAGTGATTCAACACTAAACTTCATTCGTTTAGTCCTTATTGTACTTTTAAATAACAGTAGAGATTTTATGAAAAACATATTTAAAAATTTAAAAACTCAGAGGTATATTCAATATACATTAAAAGACGGCAATTAATTTTAAATATTAAGAACTTTTTTGAATATTTTTAGAAACATTTTATGTATAGGATAAATATTCAATCTTTCTGAATTTTATTGAGATCTATAAAATATTTGTAATTTTAGCATTTAGAGTCCCTTAGTTCTTTATTTAAAAGAAAATTATTAAGTTGTTTAAAAAAAAACATCAACGGGCTACAGTACCAAGTAGTTATGGTCGCAAACTCATGACCGGTCTGGTTTCCGTCAAGTCATAAGTACAAATCTTGATGCCACTAAACACCCAAGTGTAACAGGGCTGATGCACGTTAAGTCTATCGTGACTCTAAATCCTTACTTGGCGTGTTGTGGAAGTTTGGAGAGTAGCGTACAAGCTCAGCTTGACTGAGATTCAAAAGTTCGAGGTCCATCGTCCATACCCTTCATGCTGCTTCAAATGAACGACTTGAATAAACATTAAATTCAAAAGCACTAATGTATAATTAATAGGTGTGCAAATTATATTTTAAGAATCTTTGAATTCTGATTTAAATCTTAAATTATTTTATTAAGGTAATAATATTTTAAAAATTTAACTTTTTGGAAAAAAATAATAGTTCAAACTAAAAACTTCTTTTTTACGCTACCAAAACACATAAAGAGTGTTGTTAAAAAAGTACTTGTGATTGAACACAGATTGTGCTTCTAAGATAAACTGATGATACAATTGAGTGCTGTTATCTATTAAATGCAGTTAAAATTAAGTGTGACACTGATTCATAGATTAGTTTTGATTTTACCGCCAATTGCTATCAAATAAAAATTTGACTGCTGTCGCTTCAAAATGTTGACATCATTTTGTGTCGAGTTGTCTTTACCACTGAGACTTGGATTCCTCCTTATGCATTTGAAACCAAAAATAATGAAAGCAATGGATTACTTACGACAAATGTTCTAAGAAGAAGATGAACACTGTCTCTTCGGTGGGAAACGTTATGACAACAGTTTCTTTGGAAGCATTGGGCGATGTACTCATACACTTCTTAGAAAACGTGTGGACAATAAATTTCCAGTTTATACCATATAACCCAGATAATATATCTACATTTCATATTGAGCATTTAAATGATTTCCTAGAAATTCAGTTCCACACAATAACGAGTGAATAGGTCCATCCACAAAAGATTTTCAGAAAGCTTCCACTACCACACTATTGAGATCCCATATCATCACCGCTTCAGCCTTCTCTATTGACAATTACTGCTGTCCTTTCATTTTAATTTCAACTAAGGAAATCAAAAATAGTCCGGGGGATATAACGAATCTCGTGAATATGAAGGTTTGTTGATAAACATAAACACAATCTCCACAAATTAATATGCTGCACAAGGATGAACTTATAAGGACGTTTACTTTTGCGCAAGAGGTGCCAATGTTTTTGTTGTCCAACAAATCAGGCACCAGATGCAGCATTAGTTTCAAATACCAATCCCAAACCTCTTTGTAGAATATCCCAGCTACAATAAGCCTTCAAAAAAAATTCTGTCGTACAAGCTCACTATTCTTTTTACAATTTCGATTTGAACATAGACGGAACATAGAAGCTCTAATTCCTCCTTTTCTTCGGTCGAATCTTTTTCCAGCTTTAAACCCCGAATCCCTCTTAGTAACGACTCATAGCATCGTCACTGTACGCAGATTTAATCATTTAGCATGTTTTTGTGAAAGATTTCTAATTTAAAATATAAAATTAGATGTTCGTTCCTTACTCATTTTTTTTCGAAGACAATGGTGCACACAAACTCTGCACGTAAAGGAACGCTGC
Source organism: Nephila pilipes (assembly GCA_019974015.1). Taxonomy (NCBI): domain Eukaryota; kingdom Metazoa; phylum Arthropoda; class Arachnida; order Araneae; family Nephilidae; genus Nephila; species Nephila pilipes. The sequence goes on from BMAW01095031.1 coordinate 39,903, forward strand.
TATATATATATATATATATATATATATATATATATATATATATATATATATATATAAACGCATAGTTGAAGGACAATCTGCAAAAATCTATCGGTTTCATAGAAATAGTGCCATTAGTGCCTTTTTAACACTGGACTTACTGAAACTTTTTAATATGCTGTATATATCTCGAATGTAGTTGGGGAAATGCATTTAAAATAGTTTTCATGATCATAAACAAAAAAAAATATTTCTTTTAAAAATTCGTAATACAATATAAAAATTATAAAGGGATGTGTATAGTTGTAAAGATTGCATCATATTTATAATATTTATATTGGACTGCTAATTTTTATATAATCAAATATTTATTTTTTGATACATTTTTTTTTAAAAAAAGAGCTAAATTCTAATTATGCCCATGTCGATGATTGTGTATTATTCTCATGTCGTTCAAGATAAATGGTAAGAATATTAGTAACATATTATTTATTGTTCAGAATTAAATTATTTAATTAATTTTATTTTAATAAAAATTTAGAAAGAAGCTGAACGAATCTTTTACAGTAATATACAAGCAAATATTAAAAAAAAATTGGCTTTAGTGCTATTTAATATTTCAGACTTTCTGTGTTTAGTTTAAAACTCTAATGTTAGTAATGTAATCTCAGTGCTTCTATATCAACCGAATGTTGCAAACGACCTCTTCATCATGAATTGTAAACAAGATATAATTACATACGGTTTAATAGAATTCAGATTTCTTATCTCAATACCTTGGTTCATCTTTTCGAGTACTTTCAGTTACTTTCATACTTTCAAGTGAATAATTTAATTGAAAAACTATCCTTCTTTAACAGTACATGCGTTTTATTCTTATGTTGGTGCATAAAATTTCCTTATATATTTACTGGAGTTGTTCCATGTTTTCAAAAAAGTTGGACACCATTCACTTTTCCAAAGCGAAGGAATATGTATATTTTAAACTCCGTAAGATGTGCTTTACTTTATAATAAAAGAGAAAACTAAATCTCCTGGATGTTAAGTTATTACCTTACGTATAATATAGTTTTAGTTATTATATATTTTTTAAAATTTTATTCCAAAAGATGGGTGTACCTAGTGTTATGAGGAAAAAGAAATGTTGCAAAAATTATGTTGCAAATTATACTAAAGTAATGAATTTTTATCATTGTTTACATACTTTCGAGTGCATGAAATGGATGATTATCATTTCCTTTTTTAAGTAATTTTAGTAATATTTTTTTTCTTCCGCGTTTATTTAAATTAATATGAAAATTGAATGTAAGGTTTCAGAAAAAAAAAATACTTTTTATTTACATAGAATTTAAATATTTTCTCTTTCGTGTTTTATTACACGAAAATGAATTTTTATGTATGAAAGAAACATCTGTTCGTGTACAATTGTCAGGAAACAAAATATATATTTAACAGTTTTCAAAATTCTAATCACAAAATTGATATTATTCTTATCGGTTCAAACGGTACATTGATATTAATGGCTTTATTTTTTTGAAATAATAGTATAAATAATTAACTAATTAAAAATAATGTTCCTATTACTAAGGAATTTTTAATCTGCTTATCTGGTTTCACATCTTGGAAAAAAAAAGACCCAAATTTAAGAAAAAAACGTAAAATTCTGCCCGAATTTTAAAAATAAATGGAGCTTAAAGAATGCGTTATTTAATATTATATCAGTGTCTCAAACATTTGACGATTAAGTTGTTTCTATTCAGAAATTTTAACACTTTTTGCACCAAACGATAAATACTATAAATATAACGATAAATACTTTCTAGTTCTATAAGTATTTAAAAAAACGAAAAGAAGAAATGTTGAAGAAAAGCTAATTTATAAGAACAGTTCGCATACCTAAGTTAGTTTTAACATAATATTTTTTAAAAATATTTGAACTTTGTATGAAGAAACCTTTAAATACAAAATTTTGCATTTCGTCCAATAGTACTAAATACATTTAAAATAAAATTTAACGTATCAATTCGCCAAGAAGTCGTATATTAGTTGATAATTTTTAATTATTGGGTCATTTATCGTGTGTAGGTTTAAAGAAAAATGGGGAAAATACACACACAATATGAACTGCATTGGTCTGAAGTTGTCAAGTACTTGGTCCCCTAAAAATCTTCCCTGATTATCCACAGAACTAATAAATAGACTCAAATGAAATTTAGAACATTGTCTATGTCTGGAAAAATATCAATTCTGATTTGAGAAGATTTGTATTTCACAAGTTAAAACTTTTCCTAAGTTAATTCAATTAATTAATCAATTTATTCCTTAATTTAGTTCTTTTTTGATTCATTAACATCGACAGAAATTATCTTCAAGTGAGATAACAATTGCGAACATTATTAAGGCTACCTTTTTTATTACTTTTTTGAGGATATTGTGATGATATGTGTCTGTATATTCTGGCATAATTTTTTTTTCCAAATATAATACAACAGTATCATTCGGGAACACTTTCATTCTTTTGATGTTAAGACTAATTATGAATGGTGCATAAAGATTGAAAAAAGGCTACGTGTTAATAATTGTACTAAAAATTATTCTTTTTTATTTATATAACCTAATTTTTCTGCGAATAACTTTTAATTAATGGCTTATAAGCTCTAATACATATTCATAAACTCTAATTTTTGGATGACAATTAGACAATAAACCAATATTCTCTGATTTTTGTATTGCATTTGAAATTACTTAAATAGAATTCTTACACACTATTAATTACGGTTTTGAAAAGAAAAATTTCTTTAAATAAAATTTTAAAAAAATTTATGCAACTATATTTTTAAAATCTTTTCCAGTTTTAAGTACATTTAAGTTTAAATTTTATTTTTAAGTTACCAGTCATAGATAAATAAATTTGTTTTACACTATCACCTTACCAATATTTTTGTATACATCAGTAAATGTTTGAGATTCCGAAAGAATTCGGTTTACTACTGCTTGTATTTGAAAAAGATGTGCTTGAGTTTTTTAAGGAACTAAATTTTTTTTTGGAATAATAGAATTAATATTAATAAGTGTAGATACTTTTGCTCTAAGATTGAATTAAATATTCGTATAATCATGTTTAATTTTTTGATTAATTAAAAACATTATATCCTGAAGAGTGTTTTAAAATAAGCAAACTCTAACTGATGCATGCACTCTGGATGAACAGATAAATTTCTAATATCATTATGAAAAAAAATTATTTGACGTTTTATATTTATGTATGCAAATATTTGTTTTAATTTAATACAGCTCTTTATAAAGGTTTCAACCTAAAAGAAATAGTATTGGAATATATTCAAAAACAAATAATTTATTTTCTTTGTTATACTCCGTGAAATTTGCTTTGCAGTGGCAAAGAGATTTTTTCTTTAATAAATTTAATTACAGACGCATTTATTATAAGATATATTTATAGTCTAATTTATATAAATAGAAATGCTTTCTCATTTAAAATAGAAAGTGAGAAATGTAATAGAAGTAAAGTCTTCATTTATTTTTCAAGAATGAGCAATTGCGAACTCAACTTTACAATTTACAATAAGGGCTGAAAAATTAATATAAAGAATCTTATTATTTTCCATTAAAGTTAAGTAACACGTAAAAATGGCTGGATAATTAATAGTAATTCGGAAGAATATTTTGTCTTATTTGCATATTATGTCTGATGTCCTAAGAATCGTAAGCTGATGCCATGATCATTATAAAATAACTTTCCATAGGTTAATAGACTTTTTCATTTAAATTAAAACTAACGCAAATAAAATAAAAAAGAGGCTTCTGAAATTCCTGAATTTTGGCAGCGTACCTAATGGAGATAAATTACATATAACCGTTTCCACTAAACTCATATTCACGCATTTCATTATTGCAAGTTGTAACTTTAACATTCCTTTAGAATAGCAAAAAAATAGTTTTCTTGATGTATTCTACATATTTTTAATACAAATAAAATGGATTATTATTTTATTAAGGTGGTATACCTTTCTTACAAAATCCATTCTTATTATTTCAATAAGACTAAACTATTATTTTTTATTTAATAAAAATAATCTATCGGTGCAGAGAATGTCATTCTCATTTGCCAAATTTCACTCTATACTACACAATTAACCTAATATAAATGACTGCTTGCTTGGAAGCAGAACTTTAAGTACATATGATGTATTAGTTCTACCATAAGGTTCTGTCAGTTTATACTTTTAATAATATTTATTGTATAACAGAATTACCATTGGTAATTGGATTGTTTTATAAATATTATAGAAGTAATTCATGATATAAGTGAGAAATTGTTTTGATTTAGCCCTTATAAGTACATATCTGCCATTTCAGAACAAAAACACCCCTTTCTTGAATCGGATGACAACAGGTGATGAAAAATGATTACTCAAATGCCATAAATAACAAAGCACATACTGAGCCCAGTCGACTTGCTCCATTCTCCTATAAACCGAAATTGAGCCTGAATAAGAATATGTTGTGTATATATTGAAACATAAAAGTATCACTACTTAAAGAGCTTTTAAAACCTAACGAAAAAATCAGTTTGAATAGTTCCTATCAGTAAATAGATCACTTGAACAAAGAATTCAGAAAAAAGTGGGCAGGAAGCATATAATGCTGCATTTAATTTTAGAGTATCATCGATTTTGTAAGAAAAGACACCTTGTGGATATTAATATGAAGAATAGGACGAGTAAAATGTGTATTTCACTTTTACTGATTTCTTACAATGTGACGTCAGGAAACTTAAATGGAAGAAAATGTGTAATCTTTCGGGCAAAACACGATACCACAATGTGGCAGAAAATTATTGTTTGTGATCCTCATCCGAAATGAACGTGGTTCAGACCCCGAGGGCTGAATTCTTGTACTGATTGTCTTTATAAACAGTGTAGACAATATGTAGCATCAACTCAACGCAAATTGCGTTTGATTTCCGAAATATGTGTCGTATGCACATACGTAAGAAACATCACGCCTGTTCACCTGAAATAGCTATAAAAGAGACATCTTTTTGGGTTTGTAGTATGTTGATGCTCATGTTCATGGAGAGAATTTCCAAAGCTGATTATTATGAGAGGTATTTACTGTACAATGAACTTGGAATAAAGGCACGATCAGCAGCTAGGTTGTACCGGCAACCTTTCCCTGTAAGTCGCATCCTTCTCATCAAGGCGTCCTAACTTTTGTAAAGGAGACAGACTGCGTGACTAATCAAGCTAGATCTGGCAGGACAGATAAGGTAGGATGGCAAGTCCTATCGGATGAGGTATTAACATACGCCCTCGCTTATCCGAAATGCAGCACAAGAAGAGATCAGTCAAATTGCAGCCTCTCCAAAGGTCAGGGCTGGAAAAACCTAAGCGAATTAGGCCCTCCTCCATACCGACGCCTCACATGGTTTTACTGGACGGGGATACTGAGCTACGTTTTGCATGGGGCAGCTTTGTCATGAATCAGATTTAGGTCCAGCCAACATTCTTGGCAGTTCTAATGTGGATGGATGAAGCATGCTTTTCATTTTAGGGAATGTACCAATAACAAAGCTCCCATTACTGGCACTGGAAATTCCTAGTTGTTTGACCAACTTTATAATATATAAGATAAAGCAATGAAATTATTATTAAAATACATAAAAGTAAGAGAACAATTAAAATCCGAAATCAACAAAAAAAAATATTTATAATGCTACGTAAAAAGATGAATAAAAATTTAATCAAATTTGAAGAAACCAAATGAATAATTTGAATACCCAATAAAACAAAACATGCATATTCAGACTGGGGACTGAATTGTGGGATTAAACTAGTTCTATGATACCAACCCTTCCCAATGCATCTTGTTGGGTAAAAATAGATTGCTCCAAAATTCAATTTCTTAATTAAAGAAAAGGAACAAGAAACAAAGAAGAAAAAATGAAAGGAGAGATATCTCAATTAATAATTTTTTCAAAAACAATATATATATATATATATATATATATATATATATATATATAGTGAATTAGATGGCGTCTTGTGATATTTATTTTGTTTTAATTTCAGAATATTATTTTGTTTTTAAAATCTGTAGATAAATTTTGAAGATTATATTATATATTTTAGTATGTGTATCAATTTTAATACTTCATAATCTAAACTTGCTTTTCTCAGAATATTTTTAAAATTTCAATTTTCGTTTTATATTTTTAACATCAGAAATTTTATCTTTTAATTAATATTTGCTGTCAGCTGTAATTAGTATTTCAAAAACAAATTTTATGATTAATAGTTTTAATTTTCATTAAAAGATTAATTAACACATTTCATTAAATATTCAAAGAATGTTATTCATATCAGTTTTAAAAAAGAGTACATGGAAGATATTATTGTTAGTTTCAAGAATATTATAAAAAGAGAATATGTGATGTAAATTAGATCCTTGAATATTTAATATTTGAAAATACAAGCACGAATAAAATTTATTTTTTTATAGTAGAGATAAAATTGAAACATAAAAAAATTGTTTTGAATTAATTTTATAAATATAATAAATAAATCTTGAATATTATAGAGATTGTAATATATGTACTAAAAGTTACTTATGAAAAGTGTGAAGGAAAGACAATTTTTAATGTAGTTTTATTGATATAACATTAACAATTAAATATTTTATAGTATTGTTTTGTAATAAAAATCTGCAAGAAATGGAGTTTTTTAAATGAAAATTCCAAATGATTTTAACTTTTGTAAAGTAATGAGGAATATATGTCTGTCTTAAAATATTTTACAGTCGCATTCTTCTCGTTATGTAATAGTGAACGATAAACGTATCTTACATTATATGAAATAGGTTTAGGGAAGAGGTTCATAGAATATGTTATTTATTTTATACATATAGACTAAAATTTATGCATATCTCAAAAAAATAAAATCATTTTCCAAATAATCACGGTTTTCATACAGTACATAATATTCAATTCCAATTAAGTAAAATCTCTAAAAAAATATTTCTAATATTAATAAGTGGAATGGAAAAGTGAATAAGTAAAAATGTTAACTTTTGACTCTACGCAAAAAATAAAATTGATAAAGATTTACCCACTCAAAAAAAAAATAATTCAGCTTCTGAATATTACTCTCAATTAAGAAATAAAATTAATTGTTCACAATCGCTTACATCCGACTCACTTAGTGTAGTCTTTTTCAAAAATAATTAAATCAATTATCCATGCATATTAACACTATGCGCATAGGTGGTTCATACTTGACATCAGAGAGAAAAAAATCTTTTACAAGTATAAAATTTGTATACACGTTTATGTGTGTATGTGCTTGTAAATAAACAAGATCAGAAAAAAGTACAGATTATTATCTCTAAAATATTTAAAAGAATATTTAACACAAAAACAAAAACTAATTTAAGTAATAAACATTTATTTGAAAAAATAATTGAAATGCAAACTAAAAGTATTATCAAATGTAAAAACCTTTCTGAAACTGAGCCAAAAATATTCTTAAAAACATAAAAAAATATTCAATTCAATCAAAATATGTAAACATTAATTACATACTATTTAAGAATCAATCCAACTTAAATCACAGCAAATTAAAATAAAAGCAACAATTAAGAATTGAAATTGGAGATAATATAATTAAAACTGTTTCATAATTTCGAGAGGAATAATCTGTGTTTGTACCAGTATTACGTATTCAACCTTCACACTTCAGGGAATTGAATTACAAAAAGATAGTATAAAACCAAATATTAATGAAAAATACAACAAAACACAAATTGAACTAAAGGAAAAAGAAAGAAGGTAAACAAAGGCAACATACTCATTTACACCTAAATATATCAAATTTATTACGAGAAATAATAAAAAAATATTTTACATTAATTTAAAAAGAGATATAATAACTGTACCATAAGATTTCATTGAATTGAAACATATTGAAATAATCATAACTTTCTGTAATTCTAACATGAGGGACAAGTTAAACACTAAAATAAACTTAAACAGAGATTTATAAAATGTATTCAAAAACATGGATTACAATTACAGTGCAAAAACGTTATATTAAATTACAATATTTGTAATAATAAGCGGTGTAAAACATGCATTATAATTAATAATGTAGAATTTGATAAAAATCCCAAATTTGATTTTAGCAAAGCTTATGACTGTAATATCGTGCAATAATATTAATATACGTATGCAATAATATTAATATACGTATTAATCAGCATAGGCATGATACTAATAAGTTTTGGGATAATAACAAAAGTAACAAATTAAAAATTCAACACTTTTTTACACGTTTATTCAGAAATGTTGAGTAAACTATTATTAATAATAGTTTACTCGACTAACTACTATTAATAATATACTTAATTTTAAAAATAGACTGTGGTTTGAAAATTATTATATTAAGTCTACAAAACATTATATCACACGGTACTATGATATTTTTTAAAATTATATTTCAAATTCTTAAACAAGACAATAACAAAAAAAATTTTAATGAGAATTGTAGTTATAATATTTCTCAATGTGTTTTCGATAATTATAAAAGTAAAAGAAAAAACGGAGATTGAAATTATGAGAGAAAATGCATGGATGTAGCGCCTATTAAAGAAAGAATAGATATCTGAAATAATAAATATGATAAGGATTTGATCAGTAAAATTATTAAATACTTTCGTTTTGGTGTGAAGAAAAGAAAAATTAAAATTCCCAGAGACTTTGTTTTTAAATTTAATAAAATTGATAGCATTTGCCTGCATATTGCTTAAAAAACCTTTATAATTATTATAGTAAAATTGATGTTATTAATTATGATAATAAATAAAATAGACTATTTTAGTATTATGTTTAGGAATAAATCATATGATAATACAAATTCTAATAACATTCTTAATAGATATGATAATTTAAATCCTGAAATTATAATGGTGTTTTTTAAAAAAAGCTTTTAAAGTTAATAAAAATATGGGGTATTTGATTGAATAGCTGTAAAGAATTACACAAGTATGTTTGCAATCATAAATATTATATAGAATACATAAATGAAAAGTACCAACATGTGATACCAACATTATTTATGAATTTTTTTATTTATTTTTAGAAATTTTTGATTTTGCAAGATTTTATTAGTAATTTTTGATTAAATATCCGTGATAAGTTCTACTGGTGTATAATTTTCGATTGGATATTTCTAGTATTTTGTGCTAGCATTCTGACAACATTTAAAATTTCTTTTTAAAGTTTCATACATGCCTTTGTCGAAGCTAAAACTAGTTTCTTCACGCTGGAAGATGGCATGGTGGTTAGCTGAGTAGCGAATTTTTGACACATTTTTTCAAGACTTAAAATAAATCTTTAATACTTATTTAATGGGAGTAAATGTTTTTTCTAAACATAATATGTTTGTGTCGTTTAAATTTTTGAATTTCTTTACATTTCTTTGTATTACTGAACTTAATATTAATACAAGTTGAGTGCTATACTTAGAAAATATTGATGTTATCTTCAAGTAATTTTTTTTTAGTTATTGATTCGTAAGTCTTATGTTTAAAAGGTTTTAAAAGTTTTGGTATTTAAAATTTTTTCGCTTAATGTATGTTTTTCGTTTCAATTTTATTTCTTTGATTTGAATTTTTAGGTCTTTTTTCAGTTTATATTTTTCGTGCTATAACCATTTTCAATAACATATTTTGTGGATAGGGATAGTTAGGTCTATAATTCGAGAATATCCTAGGCTCACAGCATAAAGTCTGTTACAACATTCATTACATTATTATCTACTTTTTTTCACATAAAATGTTACGGTTTTTATATTTTTTCTAATTTCTTGATATTTAATTTATTTGTCCACTATTCCGAGATATAATTACACCTACACTCACCCCCCATATATATGCTATTATATCATATCTCTGCTCTCCTCTATATACTGCTGTTTGTAGAAAATGCAACACCATGAAAGAATCATCAGAATCAAATGAAATTTAATGCAGAAACGACTTGTACTGATACAAATAAATGATGAAATTTTCAAAACAAAAGAAACAAATTAAGCGTCCGAAATCAGTATTTGGTGCAGCCACCATGCGCTGCAATAAGTGCTGCTATACGACGTGGCATGGAGTCAAACAGATGTTGAATATCTGCTTGAGGAAGAGAATTCCATATCGCTTGTATGCGCAACCAAAGTTCGTCTTTGGAAACTGCAGGACGCGGATCACGAGCGAGACGCCGACCAACCATATCCCACACGTGCTCAATAGGCGACATATCCGGTGAATAAGCAGGCCAAGGAAGAAGTTGCATGCGTTGTGCTGAACAGAAGTCTCGAACAGTCCGCGCAACATGTGGGCGTGCATTATCCTGCTGAAAGATAGCTCCAGGGATGCCTTGAAGGAAAGGAACGACTTCGGGCTGTAGCACTTCACGGACGTACCTATTGCTATTGAGATTACCCTCAATTCGTATCAAATTGGATCGTCCATGATACGAAATCGCACCCCAGACCATAACTCCGGGTGTTCGACCACTATGTCGTTCAATAATACGCTCAGGAAGGCAGCGTTGACCGGCATAACGTCTAACACGAACACGGCCATCATGGGTCCACAAATTGAAGCGTGATTCATCTGAAAAGACAACTTGGTGCCAATCAGCTCGCCTGTCTCTGTGCTCAAGAGCCCACTGCCGACGCAGCCGTCGATGATTCGCCGTGAGGGGAATCCTGTATAAAGGCACCCTTGCACGCAATCCACGGCGCAGCAGACGACGACGAATTGACGAAGCCGACAATTGTACACCTGTAGCAGTAGACCAACGTGCTGCCAGCTGCCTGGAGGAAGCTGTGCGATCATTCACCGCCATGCGGAGCAGGTGTCGGTCCACTGCTTCCAAACTCGCATCACTGTGGAACTGTTCCGCTGCATACGAGCTGCTATTGCGCGATAGGAAAATCCTCCTTCTCGAAGGCCGATTATCCTCCCTCGTTCAAACTCCGTAAGTTGCTTGAATTTCTTATTCTTCCGTCGTGGAGGCATACTCAGGTCTCACTAAACGTTTGCCACTAACAAATAATCATAGACTTTTTTCAACGTCCCGCTACAGCACTTTATTTATACGCTTTCAGCATCAATTCAGAGGGTGCTGCGCGCGCCGCGCACGCGCGATGGCTCTGAAACTTTATTAATTTGCATAATATCCTATAATTGACATTTGCTGCGAATTTCATTTGATTCTGATGATTCCTTCATGGTGTTGCATTTTCTACAAACAGCAGTTTATATAATCATTTAAACAACTTTTGAAGAATTTATTTAAATTTTGATTGATTTTATTCCGCCATTTTTAGAACATCCATATGATTCCCGAATGATATTTCGCTCAATTTCTCCATTATGGAGTATCTTATTCTTTCTTTATGACCCTTGACCTAATCATTCATTGTATCGTGGGAGGAAGGGAAAACAGACATCTTTACTATTATGTACTCTGAAATTTCTTAGTAGAAAGATCTAAATTTCTATTAAATATGTTACTGAAATATGGTAAGATATTATATAGGATTTTTTAGTTTTCCATACACACTTTCTAAAGTTTGGTATGAGTAAATGTTATGTTAATCTTTAATTCAGTAAGAATTATGAAATGTCTTATAAGAATTGCTCTTTGAATGTAAAACTTCACATACTGATGAAAGAATTTAACTTTCTTGAATTGAAGTTCGGATAATTTTATTGGTAGTTTATACAACTTATAATAAATTTTATTCCTCTTGAATTATAATTGATCCTGACTGTGATAATAATAAAAATTAATTAACACATCTCAATTCTTAAATTTTGATATTAAAAATTAAACTGAATAGAAAATTATTTCCTCCAAGCATTTAGGTAACATAAGGAAGAAAAAAAAATTGAAATTCAATTCCGCATTTGATGTTTGAATTCTACCCTTGAAGTTTCCGTCTACTTGTGATTTTGATTTCGCGAACGTAATGTTAATCCAATGCAATCTCTAGATCCACTCTCATATCTCTACTATTTTATCTATTTGAATACAAAAATGTGCATTCAAAAGAACAAAAACTGATGAAGGTTTCTGCAAACTGAAATTTACCCAAAGATTCTTAAAAATATTTTAAAATACTTTTTAAAGACTGGAAAACCAACATATGAATAATTAAAATAGGAGGAAAAGTATTTTTAAGAATTAGAAAAATGAAATTCTGCTGAAATCTTCATTAGTTTTTGCTATTTCGGATGCACATAATTACATTGAAATAGATAAAATATTAAATATTTGAGAACAGAAGTAGATACAAAATTAACATTATGTTAATAAAATCAAAATGACTGGTAGACGGGATCCGTAATATTTGTTGGCAGCAGTGCTTCATTACTGGCGAATTTAACTTCGCCAAGACCTCCAATAAGCCTAATATGATACTCTTAAAGATGTAAATTAGTTTTTGTCGTTCTTAGAATAAGTATTAATTCTTTTGTAACGGGTTCAACCGTACAATAGCTTAAATTACCTTTTGCTTATGAATTGAGACGAATTATCAATGTGAATTTGATCTAAATTGATGTACTAATTTGCGCCACACAGGCACACAATAATATGGGCGATTTTGTTTTTAATTCTGGGTTTCCATTTCTCATAATATCCTGAAGCTTTTTTTTTGTCAGTCATGGCACATATACAGCACAATGGTATGAATAAGATGAAATTCAACTACTCGTTGTGCTGTCATTACTTTTGTTCCCCAGATACTTTCTTTTCTACAGGAACAAGTCCTTCTTCACATAGCTTGCTTTCCCATAAATTGCCTTAAACTTCCGAAGCATTCTTTTCACTATGTGTTAATCTCTCCCCCAGAGAGCACATTTAGACCTGAATGGCAATCATCTTAGAATGTTTCTCATTTACTCCGATTAGACAATTCCGTGAAAGGTCCATCACCCCCCCCTTCCAGATCTTTGTAAGTATGTTAAGATGGGCGTCAGTTTGAGTCCCGGCCAGAGAGAGATAAATACTTTACAGGCGTATAAACTTCATAATATTCTAGTACAGAAAATAAAATAAAAAATATTTCTAAAATTGTACTAATCACTTTTTCTATTTAAGGTCCTCCAATGTATTGAATTTTGTCACAGTTGCCCAATTCCTACATGGTCCAATGACTGTATGTCTTAGTATATACTTAAAATGTCGATAAAACGTGTGAAACATGAAATATATTATAAATGAAAAATAAAAAATTCATTTCCAAGAAATGCCTAACGTTAGGCAAAAATTTTTATGGTAAATGTATGTTACTCATTACGTTTAAGTTAATGAACGAACTTATTTAACTCTTCATGCATTAAACTCTTATTTATGTAATAAGTTTTATTTAATTCATATAAATAACACCTTATTAAGATTTATTTTAAATTCTTATTGTTTCATGGCAACATTAGCAACATTTTTCTTAACATTCATTTTATTTAATAACTTCTCGTTTGTCTGCTTTTATTTTAATATCTGTAGAGCATATATTGATAGAGTGAATGATTTATTATATACCATAACACATATTTTGTCCTTTGTTTTGATATTTTTTTGTTGTGAAAAGTTAGCATTGCATTTTATCAGAAAAAACAAACATTTATGATGAATGTACATCTTAATTAAGTAATTTTTGAATAAAAACTAAAAAAACGCAATAATATAGTATTACGTATTCAAAACACATTTTTCTTCACAGATAAATATAATTAATTTTATCAAGTTTGTATGTTAAAGATATTTTGAAGCTCTTATTAAAGTTAAGTTTTTTGCATACAAGACAAATACGTATAATTTGAATTTTTTTTATCACAAGATGTACATGATTCATGAAGCTGAACATTCGTATCTCAAAATATATTGTATTTTATAAGGAAACATGAAATTAAAAAAACTTCATCATATATACTTTTTTCTAAAATCAGAGTTATCAAAAATTTTCTTTCTTAAGATTATACCTAAGTAATGTTATTAATGATTGTATCATAAATCATATATAATCAAAAAGTAATCTTGTCCTTTTTCAAAAATATTAAAACAACTCATAAGCTATTTATTACCATAGAACTCAAATTGTAAGTAATGTTGTAAATTTGATTTTTTTTGTCATACTTCTTGAATTCCAGAAACCCTATTTCCTGCTCTTTTTTTGACAAGTGGAAAAAATAAACATAATCTCTCTTAACTGTAAGCCTCTTGATATCATGTTTTGATAAAAAAAATGATCATGAAGTTTCTTTTCTAGTAAATAGCTTACTCATTGAAATGTTTCATTCAAAAAACCTACAGTACAAAAATGTAAAAAAAAAAAATGATCCGAATAAAATGTAATTCTTAAAAATATTTTTTAACTTGGTTTTAAAATATATTAAATAGAACTTGAGTTCATTTATTATTTTTTATTAATTGGAACTCTTCTACTTAAAACACATATCTAATTCTTTTAGAGATTCGAAATATTTGATATATTTAAAATTTGAAAGATTAAAAAGTGCAATTAAATATAGTGCTTTTTTAAGTTATTTTTATCTACATGATAAGTCTCTGCATTTTGAAAGTTAAAATTTTGCCAATTATTAAACATCAAATGTTCTCGATATTTTATAAACGCTATCTATATTTTGTTACAAATTCAATCTACTTAACATTGAATCGACATAATTCAAAATCATTATTAGATATCTGTAATTTTCTTTATAGTGCAAAATATTATTATTCCCATCGATTATTTAAAAGACTTTGCTCTGTTTGATTAATTCCATGTATAAATGAGTGAAACTTGTATTTAAATAAAATGTAAATTCATAAACCGGATATTTGTCATCATTGTTATTTTAATAAAACATAATTGTTATATTTTAATAAAATATAATTGTTATTTTAATAAACATAATTATATTTTAATAAAACATAATTGTTACTTTAATAAAATTATTATTAACTATATTATAAAGTATATTATTTTGTTATAAGATGATGATCATATAATATTGTAGCCACGAATTGAATAAATAAGTGCTTGTATTACAGTAACCAAGTT
>BMAW01095031.1:64558-141394 GCA_019974015.1 Nephila pilipes
CACACACACACACACACACACACATATATATATATATATATGTATTATAGAATAGAAAATATAATTTGTTGAGTACCTTATCTTCATTTCCTATCCACTTGTGTGTTTCATAGTCTTATATGTGACTTAGGCTAATATCTGTAAGCCAGAAAAAAAATCGATGAACTTTTTATACTCTTTCGAATCGTAAAGTATGGATTTTACAAACTGCTTATATTATCAAGTTTAGAATTACCTTCATATATATTGTATGCTTTGATTCATGCATTCATTAAAACATTGATCTATACATATTATTAGTTAGAGAAACAGAAAGAGAGAAAATGTATTATTTAGATAAGTATTCCCCATATTTAGTGCACCAATTTACGTACGTATTAATTATGAAAGAATGTAATCTTTACGCGTTATTGTTCGCGGTTCATTTAAGCTCATTTTTAGCTTTATTTAAATGTTCCTACTTATAAAGGGTACTCAAGTTGCTGAAAGAGAGTCATCAAAAGCTCTTAAAGATAAGTTAAAGAAGCTCTTTATGAAAGTTACGAGAATCTCTTCCGACTATCATAAAGTTTGTTGTTAATGTTTTGGTGAATACTTGCTTGAAAGGGAACGCTATCTTGAGTGATAAGATGAGATCTCTAAATAAAAAGAGAGAATCAAATCGACAAATGTATATCTTAAAATATTTCCTTTTAGAGAAAGTATACACTTCTCGCCATTCTATGTTATAAAGGATGTAACATGAGTATTATTCAAAGTTGAGATTAAGAATTGAGAATTACAATCTATAAATCTTTTAAATGGAAAATTATTTTATTCCTATACTCGTATTCTTATTCTTCAAATAATTTTTTTATCCAAAGCATTTTTTACTCTCTACATTTTATTATAGGAATATTTTCAATTTTGCATTAAATTTACAATTTCTTTTTCTTCCTGTTTAAACAAATAATCACTAATGAACCGAAACATGCAGACCAGTTCAGAGTTAATAAAATTCAAACACATGTAATAGTTCAATTAATGTAGCCTTTCAAAACTCATGCATTTCCTGCTAAAATGTTTATTAATAGATTAATATTCTAAACAAATAGTAACTTCGTTATCAATTGAAATGAATAAAAAAAATATTTTTCTACATGTATAAAATAATTCTTCTGCAAACTCAATTCGATTTAATGAATCTGAATTTTCCATTCCTCTGATGTCGTGCGAACAAAGTAACAAAATTCCTTATTTACGTTCTCATTTGAATAATAAATATTTGAATAAAAAACTAATTTAAATGAGAAATTAGATGATTTAGCAGTTTTTGCTTAAAATATTTGTCAATAGATAAAAAAAAAGATTTCAAATTTTGCATCGCAATGAATTTTTTCTGAATAGATGTTTAGCTCACAATCAAATTTCTCACGAATAATTTAATTCGTAAATCTTTATAATGATCAGGTCAATGTCATATTTTACTTTAAATTAATTTACCTTGAAATGTTATGAATATCAGACAAAAAAATACTATTTTACATTAATGTCAATGTATTATTTTTATCATAGTACCAAATGAGTCATTTAAATCATAAAATATGAAAAATATATTCTAAACATTCAGCATTATTACTATTTTAAAGTATTAAAATGCTCATTTATCACAATTACGTCATTCTTAAGAAATCAGTAAGGTTTAAAAATGTTTCATTTATTGGGAAAAAAAGATACAATTGTATTATTTAGCCTCTTTTTATCTTATTGATTATCTTGTAGATAAATTAAATCAGTTATGCAGTTTAAATTATTTTTAAATTTAAATACTTATATTTATATTGTAAATTATTACATTTATTATTCATTGCATAAGACTTCAGTTTAGTTGACCTAATCTGTTTTAAATATGTTGATTAAAAGTAAAGATGAAAGACCTGACTTTGTACATTTTGAGATTTTAGATTTTAAGAAAAATTTGAATTTTTCTTAAAATAAAATTTGAGAGTTTAGATTTTAAGAAAACAGATTTGTGTTTAGCATAGTATTATTTATCTTTGAGTTTTCATTCCGTGAAGTAAAACAATATTCTTCCAAAATTGCATTGCAAATTATTAGTATTTTAAAATGATGCTGAGAAGCGAATCACAATTATCTATTTTACATGATGCTTACATATATGGTGTTGAGTACTGAAATATTAAGAAATATTAATAATATAATTTTTTTTTTGCTCCTGCAATTTTTTGAATATATTTTTAGTTTATTTATTTTAATGTAATATGATTTTAAAAAAATTAGAGGCTTCATCATCTACGCCATTTATGGAAGTTACTTTTTTTCATGATATTAAGCTTAAATATTTTTATTTTACGAGAGCATTATGTGCTATTTCTTGTTACCTTTTATATTAAATCAAAAAATATCTTTAAAATTATACAATAATCCTTTACACGATATACATAATAATTATTCATATTTATAAATTGTATTTCAAATTTGCAACGTTACATATAACACAGAAAATTTTGGAAAGTTTTCCTTTGATATAATAATAATAAATCTAAAATTAATTGGTTAGGAAACCTAAGCGGATTATTAAAAAATGTTTTGCATATAAGAGGAAAAATTTGGTTTCACATATCTTTAACCAATTTATGAATTTATTTGTTTTATTCTTTTTTTTTATTAAAAGGCATTCAGACTAATGATATTAAACAAGTGCTATTTCTTGTAACTAAATCCTATATTATAAACTTTCTTACAATTTTATTGGATTTAGTATAGTTAGTAAGATTGAAAGAATTATAATGTTAAACTGAAAATTTCAGTGAGGTATATAATTATATTAAGCTTAGTTTATTAAGTTATTTTATTTTTATAAAGCTTTTTTTTAATAAAATATACAAACTAAATTAAGTAAGCCTGACTAATATTGTACGTTTTTTGTACTTATCGGCGTTGACTATAAAAAATAAAATTGGTAGTGCACTGTTGCCGATTCACTATCGATAGAAGCATATTTGCATTGTAACATTTTTACAGACTTAATTTCCTTTTAATTAAATAAAACTTAAATCACGTAAGAATATACAGTTTTAGTTCTTATTGTTCTCCAAATTTATCAATATTGATATTTATTATTATAACTTAAGTTCATGACAGTATGAAAAGATATTTTTTTAATAATAATTTATGTAAGAAAGAAATGCCGAGCAAATTCTTAAACATTTATATTTTATTATAAGTTGTATTTAGTTGATTTAATAATTATTCTTTAAGGTATTAATTTTTTTTTCTACAATTTTACATTGAGTGATATTGAAAGTGTCAGCATAGGTAACTTGAATACCTATAATATATTAAAAGCTAATGAATTACTATCCTTATTTTTTATTTATTGTTATATATTTCTTGAAGTTCATGCTATAGACAGTGATTTTAGAAAATTCTCAATTTAATATGAATTAAATAAAAATAAACTTCTAATTACATTTTATGTTTTTAATTTTATATTTATTTTTTCAAAATAATAATTTTTATTTTTATTTTTTGCTGTTTCCTAATTTTTCTTTTATTCGTTATTAATCATGCAGTATAACTAAAGGCCTAATTATTGTAATATAAGATATGTACAAAATTTGTTGCCAGTATCTATAATAAAAAAATATACTTTTTCCAATCGTGTAACAATTGCCTTAATTATTAAACGTACCAAAATGATTGTGCATTTTCTTGTACCAAGTTCCATGAAAAAGCACTTTTATTTCGCCTTTTCTATAAAGGAAGACCTGGAATTAAATTCTTTAAAGAGAAAGTAAAAAAAGTTTGCGAAGAAATTACTTAAATATATTCTTCTTGGGTGGGTGAGAATTAACACGAAAGCCTTATGTGTACTCGTAATGCGGCTGAGTTATTTTGAATTAGGAAAATTCTGGAAATAATGTTACTCGTATATTCATAATATCCTGCTTTATACCTTATGTTTTACACACAAATAGAAAAGGATTTTGAAACACATTGTTAAAAGGTATTGACTAACTTAGGAAAGACCCCACACACTCTGAATATGCAAGACTAACTTTTGTATAAAATTTAACTACAATATTAAATGTGCTTATTACACTTAAATATTTAGCATCTCTCTCTCCATATAGCTGAAATACTTTGTGTTACCAATAAATTATTCATCCATTTTGTAAATATTACACCTACTCATGTTTCTAATTGTCGCGTGAAAAGAGAATGATTTCAATTTTCCTATTTAATAATATTAGAAAAGAATTTATTTACGTTTCATATAATTCTAACTCAAACTGATTAGCGATTTCCTTTGTTAAGATTAAAAATTATTTATCCCAAGAGTGAATGACATTGCCGGAGCCAAATAAATTTTGAATAAGAGCTTTTATCTTCCTTAGTATATACGTTAATTTAATCGTGCGTGGGCAGTAGATAAGGTTTTCTAATAACAAGAGGTTGAAGCTTCTGGTAAAAAACATTTTTCTTGATTAAGTTAGAACTAATTATATTCACAAACTGAATATTGCTTTTCTTAGAGATTTAGATGAGGATAAATAACGAAGATAAGAATAGAAAATTATAATATTGTCTGATACTTTTTAATCTCAAGAGTTATTTATTTTGCAGCTTTATTAAATACGAATTTTTTCAATATTTTGAACATAAAAGTGGTTTTAAAAAATTGCAAAAATAAGGAGATTAAATTTTTAATGCAAGCAAAAGTAATTTCATACTTCAAATTTGTTTTACTTTGTTTTAATTTATTAATTTCTTATTTTGCTTTATTAATTTATTTTGTAATTCAAGTAGAAATTATTTTTCTTTGTAAGTAATTAAGATACCGTAGCCATGTTTTTTAATTAATATATTTTATTTTAATCAAAATGTTAATTATCTACTGTAAATTAAATATGCAGATCGTCTTAATTAAAGCTCTTATTCTTTTAGATAAAGTATTTAATCATAGAATTTATTATTTTGTTCTAAAAATACTTCAACGACAGAATGTGAACAATGAGATAATCTGCTGGATGATTTAAAAAAAAAACGGAATAATAATAATAAAACAGAATAATAGGTATTTTATAAATATAAAATACATTAATTTCTTGTTTTATATAATTGCTTGCTAATTGCAACACAGAATTTAACAACATAGAACAAGCTCCAAAATAAATGTTATGTCTTAAACATTTATTGGAATAACGAAAAAAAAATCTCTGAATAATCAAATATTTTTATTGTTGTATAAAGTACAGATTTAACTAAATTTTTATTGAATAAATGTATAATTTCACTAGGAAATATAAATATATTGAATTACGATGTATTTTCTAAATAAGGTATAGGAAATGAACGTGTATTATTTTAATCAATTTCAATACGCAAATAATAAACTGCATTACTTCCTCTTCAGTTTAACAAGAACGGATTCATATATATACATACTTTGAAAAAACTGAAAAAATAATCTCGGACAAACTTTTTATATCATTATAAACATTAATTTAACTTTTATCTTCTGAGAAGTTCATTATTTATATGTATAACTTTATCTTACTGCACCCCATAAGAAATTATCATTTAAAAAATTATGTAAAAATGTGAAATATCAAATACTTAAAACAGTTCTATTATGACTGTGGGAGTTGGGGTAACTACATGTTTGTAATTAATTCAAGATACTACAAGTAAAATGTTATTACGAAAAATTCTTGGGTTTGTCGGTGTGTAATCAATTCCAACTCGGAGGATAACACCAACTGACGCTTTATTTAAAATCATTAGGATGACACACAGGTAGCAAAGCTTGGACAATAATAGCGAAAATAGAAAATACAGAACTTTTGCTGATGAGCAACACAAACACATACATAACAGCACGTATAATAAGTATTACTTAGCACTTGAAAGGGTAAAAAAGCAGATTGATTCCATAGACCGACTGCTCCCCCAGACTTGGTTCTCGTTATATTTTACCTCTTCCATCTGGCCGTAACATCATACCAAAAATTCCTTTAATGTCTGTAAATTTCTTTCCGATCAATATTTTGCTTGGGTTCCAGAACTTTCGGAATCATTCCATTTGTCAATAAAGTCACCAAGTTTTTCTCCAAGTCACCGAAATGGTCACCAAATACATCGCCAAGGCTATGGATTCATTATTTAAATTTTTCTTGATGAATGATGACATCTCTATAAATGTTTCTTTGCCTTCACTTGAGAACTGCTGCAGAGAAGCGCCATCTCGTGCTCGTAACAATATTACATTTCCATATAATTGTAATAAAATATTACATTATCTGTAATTCAATCACGATTTGTATTATAAAATTTGAAATGAATAGCTGATAGGGAGATTAAATAATATATATATTTCCTCTTATTTCTATTATTAAGTAATTTTAAATTATGTAGGATGTTACAGTAAAATTCATTAATTCAAATTATGATCTCAAATGCATGACAAAAAATCACAAATACCTATAAAGTTTAGTAATTTTAATGAACGTTTGTCATATTTTTGTTTAAATATCGCGATTATTCTGAGAATTATAAAGCAGGAGTAACTTTGTTATAGAATTAACAGGCATAGCGTGCCTCGCCAGCTGAAATAGCTCTCTTGGGGAGCGATACTGCTGTTATGTAAATAAAATATATGTATGAAATATGATAAACTAATTCTATTCAATGTCCAAAAGTTATTAATTCATTTAATTTCTTTTTACTAAATTATTACGAAACTTAAATTGATCAGTGTCTAAGAATAATTATTTATTTATTGTATTTTGTCAATTAAAAAAATTATATTGTTTTTCAAAAACATAAGAAATATTTAATACGCATTCTACCAAACAAATATCTGAGCAAATGCTTTAAAATTTTAATTTGTTTGTGGTTGTGTGCCTTACGACGGATATTGTCAGTCTTAGCTGTTATATGCAGAAAGTTTGGTTGATACCTTGGACAGGAAGACAGGGATAATTATGGGGATAAAAACTCTAAGTGTCTCCTTCTGTTGTTTGTTTATCGATCGCCCCCCCCCCCCCTCGAAAAAAAACGTATCCTTGATTATTTTGTAGTCGCCGTAGCTAGTGGTCAGGGTTATGAATCCGCAGCTGGCGTTGTTTCGTCATGTCGTGGCTTAAGCGTCTTGATGCTATAAATGACTCACCATGCAGCTCAAGTGATTCATATTAAAACTGTTAAGATCCCAAGTACTTCCACAAGTAGGGTGTGAGTGTTTAGAAAGGGAGATGTTTGCTCACACACACAACACAATCAGGTTTCGTCCTTGTCATTCGACCGAAGTTCAAAATTTCATGATCTGTCGTCAATGATCCTCGTTTTTCTTCTAAGGGTGATATTAATAGATCACGTAAGCGAAAAAGCTCTATTTGAGGAAAAGTTAGTTAAACAGTGCCTCTAAATTTTTTCGGGGGAGACGGAGGGAAAATCTCGTTACATGCTTTACAGTAATGGTTATTATGAACGTTGCTATGGCAATTATTACGTAACTGAAAATTCACAAAATAGTGCAATTTGTGGGAAACGAAGGTTAATCTGGGTAATTCTTACAATTTCCATCTGGTCACATAGAATAAATGGCTCTTTCACTTATGCCTATCGGAAATGTAGCTTTCAAAGCCATTGCAGCTGGCCTTCATTGTTATAAGTTTATATGTACCTACAACATTTCAATCTTTCAATCTAATTATAGCTAACTTCATTATTAAATTAATAGAAAAAGTTTGGATATAAAATACAGAAAACAATAAATAATATAAAGCATTTTCAGTAATGAAAGCTTATATAAATTCTAATTCATTACGAACTAACATTTTTTAGCCAAATGTTAATAAATAATGTGGTTTTTTCTTATTGCAGCAGTCAAATAGAGAAAAGAAAAGGTATTTTGCTTTTTACAAGAGGAATAATATCAATTTAATCTATTTATCATTTTCTTCTCTTAGGTTTATATCCTATTTAAGGAAACATCATGTAGTTTATTTCTTCAGTGAATATTTTATTCTTGGACTATTTTAAAGACATGCAAAATTCTGTTCTTCAAGTAATGTATATTTTATTTCAATACATTTCACATTCACCTTTAAAAATTAAAGTTGAATGCGTTAAGAATACTGAATATTTTATCTCTTTCTACATAAGATTTCTTCTAAGCTTTTTCAGAAACTCGAAGGAGCTTGGATACTTGAAATTTAAAGAATTAAAAAAACTCGAAGACATATCATACTTATCCAAGCTATTTTAGACTGTTTGAAAAAAGTGTGCAACCCTAGCAATAAATGATTTCTTACTGATAAGGACCTTTCTCTTTATAGAGGAATTTATTCCATCACAAAGCAACTGAATACCGTGAATATTTAATCATTTTTCGAAAGAAGTGATATTCTTAAGTAAGAACATTCTGTGAGATACTTAGTTTAAAACATAGAATAGAAGTATTAAAGGAATATTTTAACACAAAGGCTTAACAAAAAGGTCGTTTTTCATAACATTTAAAAAAAAGAAAAATTGTCGATATGAAAGTTCTTGAATTATGCACTATAATAGAAATACTTTATCGCTATGCCATTATGAATAACATATATTAATCTTGATAGATGTAGAGTTAATTCTTTAGAAATAAGCTATTATTGGCATGTGAATTAGACTCCATGTTAATATTAGTGTTAAAATTATACATAAATAAATGACTTGTGTATTCAATTTTGTAGATGTATAAATACCTTATTGCTTATGCATTCTTTTAGTTTATCTGGAAATTGACAATAGAAAAAATGAAAATAAATTAGCCTTGCAATTTAGCTGTACACCTCTGAAATAAGTGCACCGTTTTATACAAGAGCATGTAGCAAAACTTTCTACAATAAATATAGGCATCCATAATCATTTATTTGTACAACAGAAAAAAGTTTTTTTTTAAAAAATGACCGATTATTATTTTTCGTGCGACAGTAAATGAAACTAGAGAGACATACAGAGAGAAATGGTGCATATATTAAGATGATCCTTATACGCTAAAGGGGTAATACAACCAATTTAAAAATGGCGAAACGTCAGAGGAGAAGAAAGTCCTTTTTGATAGACTCAATGGAAATGGATCATGAATGACCAAGAGAAAACCATGGTGATGCAGGAACACTGATTTAGAGATTCATTAATTCCCTCTATTTTGATTTATCTAATGTTGTTTATATTTACTATAACAAAGTATTGTTTTTAGTACAGTGTAAATACACTCATTGGCATAAAAATGCGCAAATAGAAATATTTGTTAGAATAGAACGAAATTTTACATACGATATTGTCCATACATTGTTAATGAAAGTAAGTGATTACAAAATCAAAACAAAATGATCATTTATTGTAGGAAATTAATTAAAAAATGAATGGAAGTTTTGATATCCCTTTGGGCCACCTCTATAATGAATGCATGATGTGATGCGGTAAGGCATTGAGGTATACAAGTCCCGTATGATGTTCAGCAACATCTTGTTCTGCAGTTCCCGTAAGCATCCCTTTAATTCAACCAAACTGTCACACTTGCCATCCTAAATTATCCCAGATATGCTCGATCAGTGACAATTTTGGGGATCGAGCAGGCCTGAGAAGGGTGGAAATGTTGCTGAGTTAATCCTGTGGAACCCCTGCTGTGTGTGGGCGAGCTTTATCATCTTGAAAAATAGCTCCTGGGAGTCATTCTATGAGTGTCAACACATGTGACAGAAGAATGTCATGAACGTATGTCTGGATTGTCATGGTGTGGTGGATGAATATTAGGGGTGACTGTGTGTCATATGCGATGGCAGCCCTCACCATCAGACCTGTTGTGAGAGCGGTGTGACACTGGACAGCTAAGGTTGAGAGGTTCACCATAGGGCCACATACTTACTCAATTGTCCTCACTGTCCAAATTGAATCTGGGTCTTCGCTCATGACGACCTGATTCTATTGAATTGCAGTCCAATGACTTCGAATGCTACACCACTCGAAACGGAGGCGATGGTAAGTGGGTATCAATGGCAGTACACGTAATGGGCATCGCAATAGCAACTGTCCTTCCTCCATGATTTTTGAGATGGTTCGGACTGACACAGAGGCACTTAGTGAACGTGTTGCCTGTGTATAGATGTTGGACAATGAGGCAGTTGGCGTAATACGGGCTTGTCATTTGATGTGACTGTCTTCTCCACTATTGGTCTGTCGAGGGCATCTTGACCTGGTTGTCATATAACAGACCTCATTCTTGTCCACTGATACCAACATCTCCTCCCAACAAAGTCAGAACCACCTAGGTGGCGAGCTATTTGACCAACTGGTTTCCATTATCCCTATGATTCTTCCCCTCTCGAACTCTGACAGCTGCTAATATTGTCTCCGATGACGGCATAATGGTATCTCTAGTTAAAAAGCAAGTCTCTCTACAACAAATTAAATATACGCTAACCAGCTCTGCTTACCTTTTTTTATAATACAAGGATAATGAAGTTCAACACCTTCTTGAGGCATTACGAAATGTGAAATCACGCTGCATTCCTAATGATTTACACATCTGTCTGTCGCGTACCTTCATGCAAACGTTTAGTAAAAATCCCCTCCTTACATTTTGGTGCGCAAATCTATATATCACTGAGTTTATTTTGACAATATAATACAATTTCATTACTAAAAGTGTATTTTTAATTACGTTACAGTGTATGAATCTAGCGGAGTCTTGAATTTAAAGGCCATCTAACTTTACACATGGTTTAATGTAATAATGTCATTTAAGGGTTCTTGTCATCTTGTCGAAAACGATTCTCCCGACAGTGTTCATTTACACTTTCTTAATCAACAGTGCTCTGTCAAAGAATAAAGTGTTCTGCAGGCAAGAAAAAGATCTTAAATACACAAAAAGGTGTGCCTACATATGTGTACAAAACTATGACTTCCTAGATTCATTTGCTTATTGTAAAATATTTTTAAACACAAATGTATGCAAAAATATGAGCTATCATATTCGTGTCTGTTTTTTAATTCGAAATTTTAAAAATTTCAAAAAACAATTCTTTTCAACGTCAAATACTCCTCAATTTTTCAAAAAACTAACTCTTATAACATTTCATTAAAAATTTATGTACAAACATAATGTATAGATACTGAAATATATGTATTTGCAAAATTATTTTAATTTTATGCGCATAATATCAACAGTGTGTTTAAAAATAATCAGACAATCCAGAATAGATAATTACTTTATACCATTATTCATGAACCAATGCGTTTAAAAGGATTTAAAAAATCAATCTGAAATCAGTGGTATTAATAATCTTTGTAATTTTGCATACAAATTTTACAAAAATGTTCTAATACAGCTAAGTTTCAGAATGAATTTATATTCATAACTGATAAAAAATTAGTCTCCTTTAATAACTTTTGCAATTTGTGATGCATCTCTATCATTAGCTTCCGCAGTCATCATTTCCAAATTACTAATTAAAAGTCAAAATGATTAATGCAAAACTCAACAAAAGAAACAGTCTCATGTGATGCTAATCCTTCGTTTACGTTTTAGTTATGAATATTTTATTGAGTAGTATTTCTATCTTTTTCTGCTAACCATCAACGAGCCAGAAATCTTGTCCAGAATTTATTATCGAGTTCTAGTTTACTAACTTATTCGGATTCGGTGAGTTTGATCACAAATACTGGGGTTTTAAGTGAGTTCATCAATTCTCCTCCCCACTTGGAATCAATCTATCTAATCTTTAATCCGTGTCAGTTTTCTAAGAACTTAATAACTCTTAAACCAACTATCGGCTACTCAATGTAAATTCTACTGCTAACTGTATATTGGATTCTGCGTCGCTTTTAAATGAATTCCTTTAATTCTATTCTCTATACTTCAAAAGTTTATCTAATTTGCGTAATCACGTTTAATTTTATTAGAAAGAAGCTGAAAATTTAAATATAAATTCAAAAAGTAAATTCAAATGTTAATTAAGGAAGGTGCGTGAATAGTTCACTTTATAAATTCTTCTCACATGTGGAAAAATTAGAATTGATGTTTATAATTTTAAAAGAACTAGAATATGATGAAAATAATTTAACTAACTAACATTAATAAGATAGTTAATTAACTTATCAAACATAATTTGTTCCATTACGGAACGAAATTTTGTGCGAATCTGATCATTAGTCCATTAGATATTCGCAAAAAATGTTAGGGTCTTTATATTAGACAACATCAGAGAAAACGTTTCGTTACATCTCTCCTGCTTCTTTACACCATGTGATGGTTGGACTAGTTATTAAAATTTATACAGTTGTACATCGTACCATGATATCCGTTCATTTTTTTTCAAAATTGAATACTATCCTGAACCTTTGGAGAGAGTTTCATGAAGTTTTGTGCGTTAAGAGTTTCAAGACATATTAAACGGAAATAAGGAACAAAAATATTTACTACCGATGAATGTTTTACTGTAATTGTGTTTAGTAACTCATATATTTTTCATAATAATGTTATTTTTTCTTATTTTAGGAAAATTATCTATCAGGTTTTTTTTGTGCAAGAAAATTCTATAAAGAGTGAACAAAACTAATTTGATCGTAAAATGTTTCAGACATTTATTAATTAAAGGGCACAAATTCTTTACATTCATCATTACTCAGAAACTTATCTGCAGAATCTTACGAAATTTTATAGTAAGATTGCAACGTAGATAACTCACAAACCTACCTCTTAACTTAGAGTGTAATTTTTGACATTACATTTGTATTTCCAATATTCTTTTTAATTAAATGAAACTTGTTGTACGCAAATTAGTTTGAATGTATAGAATGTAATGATGCATTTAAGAAGATACACACATAAAAGCGACGAAGAATTTTATGTTTAAGTTAGTAGGGAAATTAATAATGTATAGCAAGTAGTTGATGTATTACAATTTAACGAGTCATTATCTGTAGAAGATCGACTCTGATTACAACAAATCCTTTGGGGAGTGATTTTATATCGGAAGAAGTAAAATTTATTACTCAGACACTGAAACGTTTTGATTAAATTTATTTGAACGCTGGTAAATTGATAAGAATAAACTTCTATATTAATTCTCAACTAGATTTGAAGTGCGTTGAGGATTAGTAGCCGTAGAAAGAGGGAGAACATTTACTAAAATTATTCATATCTTGTATAAATAAATAAATTTAAAATTCAACTTAAGTTCCTTAATTTGACTGTGAAATTATTGACTATTTAACTTTCACACACTGGCCTTTAAAAGTAATGATAAAGCGGAATTACGAGCTAATTTTATGATGAAAAATAAGATTCTGTAGTGGAAGAATTAGCTTCCAGAAGTAAATTAATTATGTTGATTAAGTTGACCAATTACACAAAAAATTAGCTCTCTTTGAGCAACTAACATTGGTAATAATTTTGCTTACGTACTATGAAAATTATAAAAGTTATTGAGAATAAGCCATTTTTATAAAGATTCAATATTTATATTTCCTTACTGCAAATGTTTTTAATTACATATAGCTTTTTATTAAGTTCCAAATATTTTAAAGTGTACTAAATGTTATCAACATAAATACAAAATGATATTAATAAAATATAATTGCACATTTAATATTTTCTCTGCAAACAAATGCTATATTTTGAGAATATGCATTAGATCGATAAATCAATGGAAAAATGGTATAAGGCTTATAAGCAGGCATAATTTTAATTTAAAAATTACGATAAAATGTTTTCTCAAGTGATTTCTTTTGAGTGAGTATAGAAACCTTAATTTGATTTTTAAAATACCGTATTTTAATAAATAATAAACCAATTAGTTTACGTACATAAAAAAAATAATTTTCTTTCAAAAATATTATCTATGTATAACATAAAATTGCTGCAGAGTATTCAGAGGTATACACGTATTGTACAATTTTGAGATTCTAAACCAAATAAATGCCATTATAATATGAATAGCTTGATTAAAAAAAAAGCTAATATTATCCCTTGTGTACAATAAATAAAAGTTTTTTTTGAATAAAATACTAATAGCTAACAAATGAAATTAATTAATTACTTTATTATAAAATGAATACAAATACATTAAGTTATTTAAAACCAATATTTAAATCTTACAATAAAAATTTCTACTTAACGTGAAATAAATGAAAAAAAGCAAGAACTATTAGATACTAGAACAAGACGACTATTAATGTTATCAGTCCAATAACATAATGTAATCAAGTCATTTTAATGCCCAACTCAGTCTAGTAAGTCTGATGAAGTAGAGTAATGGGGAGAAACTGGTAATGATTTGAATTACCTGTTTCGATCAGAAAGTCTCTTTAAAAAGATTCCGTATGACCATGAAAATCTCATCTCAAATAATCGTTAAACCCATGTATAAAAGTTATAAATTCTTGACTCAAACTCTTGAGACTCTTTTCGAATTACCCACGGGGTGAGAAGAGAGACAAGTAATTAAAAAGGTATTATCACGAGTTCAACCTTAATGAGCTAACACACAATAATAAATATAAATTAATTAAGCTTTATTCTTAAGAAGTATTTGTTTGTTTGAGTATATGTGTTGTCAGAAATAATAAAATACTATATTTGAAACTTAAAATAATAGCTTCAATACATTTCAAAGAAACAACTACTTTTAAAAGGATAAAAATATCTTTTTTTAATTAAAACTATGTTTAAGTATTATTTCTATAGTATTACATCTTTGAAATGATATATATATATATATATATATATATATATATATATACATATATATTCTCAATTTTATAAATCTACCTCAAACTTGGTTACAAAAAGAAATTTAACATCTAGCATCTATTCTACCTAAAAGAATAAAAAACTATTAGATTTTTTTATTTTTTACAACGGGCCTTTCACACACAAAATACAAATTACCTTGTTTAAACCTTCTAAAAGCAAAATCGTTAGTGATATTGTCGAGCACTAGCACCTACTTATTCTTCTAACTTAATGACCAGTCTCGGAATTTCATTTTTGACTAAAGGGAAGTGAAAAAGAAACATTAGCACGAAAAATATTTATTTCCATTTTTATCACGCTTTATGTTAGTAAAAATTAAATTTTCTTTGTAGAAAACAACTCTGAAAAAAATTCTTTTTCTAATGAAATTCAACTACTTTTAACGTTAACGCTGTCCTCGTTGTTCTTCGTTGCTTGGCATAATGTCAACTAATTTATAAAACTAAGTTTTAAAATAGCATGACAAAATGCATTAGTTTTCGTACCTTTCAGCATACATAATTTTTGGAAGAAATGTAAATGCTGTAAACTAAATAATGTATGAAAATGTATCCTCTATATGAAAAAGTTAATAAATTTGTTTTCAGACTGTGTTAATGGAGGAATGCATAATGGGAAATGGATAAATTTAGAATTGAATTTCAGACATTCTCATTCAGTTTCTATTTCAGAGTAAAAACAAATACATTATTTATTTATTTTACATTCCGACAAAAATTAAGTTGGTTGTAATTGAAATTGCAGAACAATTAACTATTCACGAATGAAGGGTTACCGCAAAACGGAATATTTTTATAAATTATGTATTTTACTATTTAAATGAAAACAATTTTACCATCTTTAAAATACTCTCTACTTATCCAGTCGGAAGTTTTGAATCATGGCAATCCGCAGTTTTGAGTCATAGCAGACAGATCCTGCCCTGTTTTTCTCTTGACCGATTCTATGTCGTCAAATTAGTGTTTTTTCGTGACTTTCTTCATGTGGGAAACAAAAAGAAATTTAATGAAGCTAGGTTCAATGAGAAAAGTACTTCTGGCAAAGAGGTCATGCCATTTTAGGCCAAAAGCTGGGGCTCTGAGATGGTTCTTTTGCTGATCAATTATGACTGCGACCCTTCTGATTTCTAAACCTTATGTTTAAAATTGCTGAATAGATCTTCAAGACAATCCAATTAAATTTCTTGACATTTTCGTCTTTCCGGACATTTGACGGACTTCCAGAAGAAGGTTTGTCAACAATCAACATGTCGTCATTTCCGAAAATCGAGAAAACCACTAGATACTTCATATTTTCCTAAAGAATCATCATTAATAAGTAATTTAAAACATTACAATGTTTCTGTGGTATTTAACTTGTGTTGGAAGCAAATTTTTACAGCTTCGTGTTGTTCACTAAGATTTGACACGTTAGGAAAAATGAGAAGAGAGCACAACATCTATGTTGATAGGTACTCTATGAACAAATATTTTCTTATGTGACGTCATAGGCAATACTGAACTCAATAAGAGATACTCGACACATCCCTAGCGAATGAAATGCGTACTACGCTACCTCTGCCCTGGACAGAGATAATCATGTAATTGTAAATTGAATTCTGTAGAGGATTGCATCATGAAATACCAGTAAATAAGTAACAGAATCAAATAATTGTCTAAACAAGTAACTTGATAAGAGCTAGAGGTTTTGAGTATTTATTAAAATGAAATTTAATATTAAAAGAACAGAATAAGAATAATTATTGCGATAAATCTAAACACTGGTACCACAGTAGATGCATGTTGCTTAATTTTTATCAGCAATATTACACAGGGAAATAACCTGAAATTCAAACACTTTTTATATGAATAATGCATGAAAAATCCAATTCAGAAATTAAATTCATCAAAATAAGTACTTTTAAAAATTTCTCTATCCATATCGTTTTGAGGGAGAATTGCATGTAGTGAAATAGAACTACGAGAATATATGCTGATTTTTAATTTTACTATGTGCAAAAAAACTAATGTGAGTAGAGGTATTGAATATAATCATCTCCTCTGGTACCTAATCAGGGAATAACATTCCTTGAAGAATTGCAAGAGGTTGCATTTAGATCGACATTTACTATTGACTCATCAAAGTCAAGCCAAAAACTTTTAAGATTCTTGAACTGCTGAGATAGTGGAAATTTAAATAACTTGACGTGCCAATATAGTGTCAGATGAAAAGAGCACTTAACGATTTATAGGTTCTGAAACTTTTAAATTGGAATATTTATGTGAAGAGGAGAATACACAAAGAATCCCGACTTACGAGAGAAAATGCAGGAATGGGAATGGCACACATCTAGTTATTATTCATCAAAATGAAAAGAATGCCAAGCTTTGCTTGAATAAAAATAAACTTTCAGGGTGACAGCAAACCTTCAAAGCGCAATTTTCGGTCAAAGTTAATATTGTTTAATTTTTGATCTCATATGAAGGTTCATTATTTTATTTTTAAAATTCTGTGTGAAATTTGTTTCTATCTTATTTAGAAGCTGAGTTACCTCTATTTTAAAATTACTTGATCATGAATTTTTCTGAGCGGAATGACTAAAAGCGACATTTTTCATTTCTGAGAAACATAATATCTCAAATTGTTACGCTTCAATGTACTTGAAATCTTATAATTATATTTTTCAAGTACATATACAAATAATAGATTATTCTTGAGATTTTATATGCAGTAAAAATTTTTATATCTGGTAATAATGTGAAAAATACAATGATTTAAAACATTCTCAGTGTTCAGAGCTCCAACTACCTTAAATTCATCAGGCTAAATTACCAAAATAATTGTATATATTCTTTACATAAGGTTAAATTCTGTATTATTCAATTCACAAATTGTCAAGATATGTATTTTCTTTCGATTTACCATATTTGTAAAGTCTTAATCCTTACTTATATTTGTATAAAATGCCCTTTCGATTGAAAAAGTTGCTCTAACAAAACTTTTCTTGGATGTTTTTCTAATTTTGAAGCCACTTAAGGTAAAAAAGAAATTGCATTTGTAGGAAAAATTTACGTTATTTCAAAAACCTTTCTTTAAAAAGGTGTGATGTTATCTCAAATTAAATTTGATTTTTCACTCTTCGATTTTATTTTATTGAATTTTGAAAGCACGTGATGAATAATTTTTTCACTTACATTTTTTTCACCTTTTTTTTCACTTAATCACATTTTTCCCACAATTTATAAGCATTATAATTATTAAAGTGTATTATTAATTTCTTAACTCATTTAAGGTGGACACATTAAGATTTATTTTATACTTCTCAATATATAATACAACACATTTACATGTCAGCATTAAGTTCTACAAATATATTGCTACAAGATGAAATTCTGATCAGTTTAAAAAAGATTGTAAGGTGATACAAAATATAATTCAACATTTTGAAACATAAATTAAATAAAATATAAATCGAATTGCTTTTAAATATATTTGAAATCAGATGTCAATTCTTAGTTTTCTGTAAAAATTCAGCGCTCTGAATTATTTTATTATTAAAGAAATTATCTTTTGTAATTGCCATTATCTGTGGTCATGTTTTTATAATTTATTTTTCTTTTTTTACTGCGACTAAATCTTAATAATAAAATTTTCACTGTAGTTATAACTATACCAAATAATAAAATCGATGTATAAGGTATTTTGAATCTTAAAGAAGGACTCTTAATTTGTTCCTTTCTCCATTTGCATAGGATAAAGGTCTGATTACTATGGAAAGCATCTATCCTCAAACACTGCGTATGTAGATAATGGTCCTTCAGTCTTTTAGGCACCAATTAATACCTAAGAATTTCCAAAGAATAAAAGCCTTCCACTTCATTATTCACCATTGCTTACGAGATCTTATTTTTCACTTTATTCAAGAAGAACGTCTTGAAAGTTGCAATCAAGT
Organism: Nephila pilipes; assembly: GCA_019974015.1. NCBI lineage: Eukaryota > Metazoa > Arthropoda > Arachnida > Araneae > Nephilidae > Nephila > Nephila pilipes. Next base: position 83,299 of record BMAW01095031.1, read on the forward strand.
TATTGACGGGACGCGATATCAAAATATTGCGAAAACTGAAGTTGGGTTAAAGCACTTTAGGACGAATATAGTAAATTTATATCGATTTCATTTGAATTAGGATGTTCGTGTTATGTTAAATAGCTTATTACAAAGCGCCAGGATACTAGTTCTCCTCAAAAGATTAAAATTATTTCGTTTAAACAAATGTGTATACTTTAAGAAGACTTATTTGAAGGAAAATGTAATATGACTATTGTTGAAAAAGTGATTTTAATCGGTAAAGAATCAAATGCATGTTCTTTCATTTTGCAAAATATTCTTACGAACCGAAATTCAATAGAAACGTTCTCTTCCGAAGGACAATTTACGTTTACAGAGATGTCTTCAGTCAACCAAGGAAAGTTTAAGCAATTACCCATCAATCTTATCGACGGATTAAGCGATCATTTTGGTATCTTCACGAGAAACATGACAACTATGGCAACTAATGAAAGATTTCAGAAAGTGCTGTAGTCTTGGTGAAATGTCGATAGGGAAGAAAGTTACGGATTTTTACTGAATTTACTGAGTGACATCACACTTGGACGTAACAGGAATTAATACGCTGTGAACCTGAGGAGCAGTGAGTCTGTCTTTGCAGTAATCTGCTTCACTGATCAATTGGAAGCGGTATTCATTTGATTTGCTGAGGCACTGCCGGTAGCGTGCAGAAGGAATTCGCAGAGAAGCAGGGTATCGGAGATTTGTCCGTAATGTGAACTAATAAGCTGGTAAGCTAAGCATGGCTAATACAATTGCAACTGTCATTAAAAGTGCTGTTTTGTTCCTGTATCTGTGTCACTAATCTGTGACACAGATTCAAAAATATCACTAGTGATGTGTTTCATGTTTATACTGTTATTATTTAAACTCAGCTATCTATGTGTCTTCTTGTTCCAAAGATCTCCAAATAAAGTGTCATTTGCCTTTATCTTCCTAGTTGGATTACATTTCACTCATCATACACATAAGCATGATCAAACATTTTTTAAAATTTTCTTAAATTAGAGAGAAATGATTGTGATCGAAATACTTGTATGATTTTTAACATTTCGTCTTAGGGAATAAGTAACTTTAATTGTTACATAATTAATTTTTGATTCTGTAATTTGGAAAAAAACTATTTAATACTTTTAAAATTCTTAAGATAAACTTCGACTTACATATTTTGCATGCTTTTAGTATTTTTTAATGTTTCTGATCGAAACACATATACGATTATTTTCGTTATGTGTTAGGGAAACAGTAACTTTAATTGATACAAAATCCATTGTGTGCTCTTTAATTTTAGAAACCCTCTATTTAAAATTTAATTTTTCCTAAATAGATAACAAATGTTTTCGATGTGAGACTGTTTCCCCTAAATATTAGTTCACACGAGATTTCTAGTTTTTTGACCAATTTTAAATGTTTCTTTTTATTGAGAGTAAACAAATAAATACACCTAAACCTCGAATTTTACTAAGAAGGCATTTAAATTTTGTAAGGTGGTCAAATATAATTATATCATTAATATGTATTTTAGAGAAGAGTTTTTTAAGCGGATGTTAAAAACAGCAATTGTAACTACATATATTTCAGATATAAAAATATAATTGGTATATGTCTTAAAAACTCTTATCCACTGCATTATTTTAGAAAACAATTCGAAAACTATTTGTAAGTTCTGATTCGAAAGAAGTAATTTATAACGTTATTTAAAATAAGGATTAAGTAGAATTATAACTGAGAAATCTTTAGGCTTTTGGGTCATAAGTCGAAATAGTTGTTAAGTGATTGAACTATATTTTCGTTCAAATGAGTCTTAAGAATTGTACATAAAATAAAAAATTTCAAAATATGATCATATAATTGATGTGTATAACGTGAAAATACATAATATATTATAAGTGCTATAAATAAAAATGCAACCTGAAATTGCATAAATTAAAATTAGTAAATACCAAAAACTGACAAAAGAAATCTACAAATTAGTCTATATATCTACATATTAGAAATCTACATATTAATATATTTCACTAAAAATTGCAACTGAAATTTTGAAAAACATTTATGCAGTATCTTAGTTATGTTCTAAGGTTGATATAGGGTGGATGGGGGATTTCGTGTCCATATAAGTTAAAAGTCATGCTATAATATTTTATCGATATTTTACTAATTTTCATCTAGGATTAATGGATCAATTTCAAAACGCAAATTAAATAAAAATGCTTTAATTTTATATCAAGTATTTTGTTGAACATTACGTTTATTGAAATTTTAGAATATATGGAATCCTTAGTTAAAATTGTTTCGAAGACAACTTTGTAATTGTTCATAAATTTTGGATTATGATATAACTTAAAATGAAAAATATCTTTAAAATTGTTTTCCGTACTATCAATTGTTGTAACTACCGTCTATTTACATAATAAATTTTAAACTTAAATAAAAAAAAATACCTACTTTTAATATCATAATTCTAACAATTTTCATAGATTTTCAGGATTTAGGTGGACGCATCACTGATTTCATAACTGCATTATTTATAAAAATTGCATAAACAGAAAGTTCAAAATAGATTCTTAAAATTATAAGAAAATGTGTGTGCATGACATAGAGAAAAATATTAATATTTGTGTTTTTCTTAAAATATAATTTTTTCGAATTCTTGTATACATTCCTTAAATCCATCCACTTCATTTATAGGGTTGATATATTGAACATCCTGAAAATAAGATATTTTCTGTATAGTTAACATAAATGTTCTAATAAATGCCAAAAGTGTTGGCCAATATTTTTATAAAAATAATGAGAAATTTTGAACAATAAGATTTAAAAAGTTAAAATTTATTGACTTTAATTCGTAAAATTATAATTATGTTCAAAACAAAGAATTTAATGTTGATAAACTTTCTGTGAACATTGAGCTTTTTAAACACAGTAGATTTTATGTAAAACCTTTAATATCTGTAAATAACGATACACTTATTGATTGTTAATTGTTCGTACAAAATGATTTAGGTTTATAAATGGGACATTTTGGCTTATAACGGGTTAGATTTGTAATGGGATAATTGGGATTTTTTTGCATAAATACATACACACACAGATATATATATATATATATATCATATATATATCTGTGTATATATATATCATCTACAATATATATACATACATACATACATATATATATATATATATATATATATATATATATATATATATATATAGTTATATATAATACGACTTCCATTGTTTGTAATTTGAAAAAAAAGTGAGGATTATTTAAAATTGCCCTAACTTATCTCATTTTAATTTGTAGAATGCATCTCTTTAACCTTAAGGTTTGCATTACACCTAAATATTCTTATGGGTCGTTAATATTAAAATTTTGGACACAATTTCAAGAGTGTGATTTATTCGCCTAGATTTCTAACTTTGCAGTTGATGGGAAAACATCACATTAAAAAGACTAATTTTGTTTATTTTTAATATTTTATTTAGCATCATCAATACTATAAATTACTAAGCAATCGTAGAAAAAAATATATCTTATTGTAGTGTTTACAGTTATTTAGAATTTAATTCTTTGACCTCTTTTATTCTCATGATCTGTTTCTCATTTCCTTGAGTAGCTTAGAAATAATATATTACTCATACATATTACGTGAGATTGAAATTATTTCTACTACCTATAAAAACATCATTAACGAATGCTTTGGGTAACTAGTTGACATTAATTAACTATCGCTCTGGATTCCATAATCTGTTAAATATCATTGTAACTAGTAGCGATTGAGATGAACCTAGTCATGTCTAATGAAATTGATTCAGAAAATAAAAACGAATGTACAAATATGTATTTACTAGAAAGGAAATTCAATTGCATGATAAGAAAATAGATAATGGTAATTCTGTTTAATCAATGAAACTTTAGATAGTGAGATGTACGTTGTAATTTCAGGTTCAAAAATGCAAAAATATACAAAGATTGTATGGTTAGAAATTATATTATATTTGGTTTAATTCAGTAATTTTATTTACTTAACGCTCTAATTTAAAAATTAAATGGATTTTTAAAAAGATCCATAATCCATTAAAAATAATCCATAAAAAATATATCTTTATGGATTTTAAGAAAATTCATGAAGAATTATTCGCTTTTCATGTTCCGCTACTGGAATAGACAATTAAAATACTTTAGGAAGTAAAGTTAAAACCAAATTAAAAGCTCTTTTAAGTAATATGCATGAATAAGTAAAGCAAATTAATTTTGTACAATATAACCATTGATGTTTCCAAAATGTTTTCATTTGTCTTTCTTCTACTATAATCTAAACTTAAAATTATTTATATGGTTTGAGTATCATTATTGTAACTGGAAGTTTAAATAAATATTTTCTTTTGTTTCGAATATCTGTGCATAATTTATTATGTGTGAAAAAAGACTTTAGAATTCTCACTCAATAATACTCAATTCAATTTTTAAGCCTTTTATTTTATTGAATATTTCTACTTCAACAAACGTAAACGAAAAACGTTTCTTCTAAATAAAAATAAATAAATTTTATTTGAATGCTTATGCAAAAAAGGTTTTGTTATTTGTCGACTAGAGTTGTTTCACGTTTTATTTAACTCGGATGCCATTTCCTTTTTCAAATCGAAAGAATTTGTATATCTGAATTTTCCTGCTATGTATCTTATCCTGTAATAAATGAGATGACTAAATCTTCTAGATGTGAATAAAATTGTTTCTACATGTAGAGTATATTCTCATTCATTTTTTGAGCTTAAAGGTCTAAAGAAATGGTTTCAACACTAATATTTTTATATACTAAGCGAAAAGATCTGTAAATATTTTGTTGGAATATATAACTGAAGTTATACCAATTTTTCTGAAATCCATAACAGGATTCTATACTCCAGTAATTTAATAAATTATGTTTTAATATAATTCTCTCTTTCTCTCTCTCTTAGGATAAGTACACGTTCTAAGAAAATATATTTAATATACTTTCATCTGCAGTTAATTATATATAATTGAACACAATAAAATTTACTCGTTTTCGGAATACTAAACACTTTTCAAAACACAGAGTTTGAAGAAAATTATATCAGTACTATTTTATAAAAATAAATACGTATTATGTTTACTAATTAGCATAAATTTGGAGAGGAAAATATCTTATAAAAGCATTTTTGTAATAATAGATGATATATTATATTGTGACATGAATGATAATTGATCAGGAACATAATCTAGGACAATCAACTATAGAATGAAATTTTTCTAGACTATTAATGTGTTTCTATTTTTAAGGTGTATGAAACACATTAATACAAATAAAGTTTCAGTTAACTGTTCGAATGAACTTACCAAATATTTTATTATTATTTACGCTTAAATTTAATTTTTTGAATTAATGCTATATATTTGCATTGTTATTATTTTTTATTAAAATGAATACAATAAAGATTTAAACATAAGAATAGTTTCATTTGTGGTATCTAAAAATAGTTCCGTTTACTTGAATTTTATGATGTTTTTGGGTTTAATTTTAGTGAATTCTGATAGTACCAGTCATTAGTATCTAAAAAAAAAAAAGAAAATATGAGAAATAAAGTGAGAAATTAAAAAAAATCTTTAAAAATAATTTTTAATCTAATAGTTTCATTTCAAATCAACTAGTTCTATCCATACATAAGTTTAAAAAAAATTAAGACCTTAAAATATTTTAAATTTGCCATTTTTTGTTTTGACCATTTCATAGAATGTATTATTATTAGAGAAAATTTGATAAATAGAACACTATACAACTAAATTTTAAAATTATAAGACAAGAGTGTGCGACACGCTACAGGAATTAATATCGATAACTGCGGTCATCTCAAACTATCGTGTGACTGGGGTTGCCCAGTGGTCATGGTAGCGGACTTGTCTGTGGCTTTCGTCGAGAGCTCGAGCTTTGATGTCACTAACGACACGCAGTTCAGGGGGCTGATGCGCATTAAATATGCCGAGGCTCTAAGTTCTCCCATTGGCAAGGTGTAGAAGTATGAAAAGAATATGCCTGCTCAGGTGTCGTCCTCGGCTCTTGACCGAGGTTTGAGATCATGTGGTTCATCACTAAAAGCCCTCGTGTTGCTTATCAGTATGACGTTAATAAACAATTACAATCTCTCTAAAAGCTGTTTTTCAGGATTCTGCTATACTTTTTCCAAAATTTACTTTATCCATGTTGCTGATATTTTGAACATAACAAAATGAAGTTATTTTTTATATTATGAATGTTATATTGTTCTAATAAGCATTCACAAATTTTAGATATAGCACAATGTTTTTATAAAAATAAAAAAAAAATTGAGTTTAAAATTATTTTTTTTTTAAATTTAAATTTCGAAAGTATAATTATATTCTATAAATAACAATGTAAAATTTATAAGTAATTTGTGGAGTCTTAATGTAGTGGAAATTAAGCAAGATATTTCTAAAATTACGTACACGATTTCTGTAAATGTGCAAATTTAAATATAGCTAATTATTTTTAACTATTAGTAAATTATTACGCATATGAATGAGATTTCTTTAAGTAAGACATTACTTAAGTACGCGAATATTTTATAGGGAAAATATGTCTTCCATTGTTTTTAAGTCTAAAATGAAACAATTTATTAGACATGGGCATACAACAAACTCTCTCTTTTCGTAGACGATGACGTCTTAAGTTAATGAATCATATACTAAGCTATTTATACGCTCAATATATGATTCATTAACAATTGCATTGTTTTTAAGTGAATTGAAACTATTCCTATTGGAAATAATTTGATCCATTACAATAGCTCTGTTTTGTTAAAGGAAGATTTCGAATTTTTTTATTTCTTGACGGTGGGACGAGGCTTTGAGCCATGATATTCAGAAAAGAAGAGAAATTTATAAAACATCACGATTTTAAAGTAAATGTTTATATTATAGTATTTTGGTATTTTTTTTAATAATATTATAGGGAATAAAGTAAATTATGCATTGCAATTTGTGTGGGCGTTTAATCAAAAATTCAACATAAATCATTTATCATTATTATTGCATTTTTAAGTAATCTTTATTAACTAAAAATTGCTTAAGAATATTTTTGAAATCTGCTTTACACTTTGAATCATGAGTAACTTCAAATGAAATGAAAAGCCCATATAAGGAATTAATAGGAATAAAATAGTTTTATTAATTAATCTTTTCACTCATTTTACCTTGAAAGATAAAAGCTTTAGGTGTGACTTAAACAAAACAATTATGATACTTCGACATAAATGTGTAAGACTTTTCATATTGTTGCAACTAATTAATTCAACTAGAGATCGTCATAAAAGAGGTTGGTTCAAAAAGTACTCTATTTGAAGACAGATGGTATCATTAAGGTGAATTATTTTCATTATTGGGTGCTGCATCTGTTAAATGCAGCCGGAAAAAATGTGACATTGATTCATATGTTAGTTTTGATTTGTTAGTCATTTGCTGGTAAATCAAAGATTGAATACTGCCGTGATGAGTTTTCATTGTTATTTCGAAATAAGCTGGCGCAGTTGATGATACATGGATTTATCGTCATACACCGAAACCCAAGCAGCAATCAAAACGATGGATTGCTTCCGGTGAATCTGCTCTAAAGGAAGCGAGAATGACGCATAGGCCAGAAAAGTTATGATCAAGAAATTTTGAGTAATCATGATCACGAAATCGAGTAACTGAGACTGAGGCAGCTGTGTAGGGAATCGTAATGCAAATTAAAATCAAAGCTACGAGCTCCATCTCATGGAATCTTAAGGATTTATTGACAGACCTTCATATCTTGAATCGCCATGTTTCCATATGTGTATCAGTTTGAGAATAAAATTTAAACTGTTTTAACAATAGTACCTTTAAAACTGTAATAGAGACAATTTTGACCACCAAGCGTCACTAGTGGCGCCGTTGATTCAGAATGAAATTCCATTTTCAATCCTCATTCTCCTCGCGCTTTAAAATATTTCCCATTTTTTGACTTTCATTTCGTATTTATTGGCCTCAACAACTTCACTTAATAATAATTTCATAAATATTAGACTTTTTTTATCATTCTAAAAATACTTCTCAAATTCCCGCGGACAACAGGTTTTTCAGAGTCGATTTTCGTCTCTGAATTTAAGTCCTGCCGCTTTTTGCTTTTTCGACCATTGCGATATATGCTCCTTAGCTTACGGCCATAGCATCCAATCGCAATTCGGTCTCTCTTCTCCTAAACTCCAAGTTTGTTTCAGTAGCTCCTCACTCTGCTGAAATCCCAGGCTTTCGCTGCCTCGATTCTAATTTTGACTGCTATTTAACAATTATAAAAACAAAGATAATTCTGCACTTTTAATTTTAATTCTGATGAGAGGGTGAAATTAATACTTATTTAATAGGAACCTCGTAATTTTTGGCCGTTGCCGCTGACATATGTGTATCAGCCATGATGTAGTTAAAGATAATCTTTTCAGGAAGTAGTGCCAAAACATCTTCCTCTTATGTTGAGCGCTATTCGCGTATTTTATCTCAATCTCTGAGTTTACTTTTGACTTTTATATTTAAATTTTCAACTTCTTTCCAATAAAATGAAATGTGGTTTCGCGAATTAAAATCACATTAGAAGTTTAGTGAATGGTTGAAAAATACATATTAAACGTCGAGGTATTGTGTATTAGGTTAGATAATGATTTGGTAGTAAAGTTATTAGTAATTATTGATACATAGACGTAATGGACGCATGTGAACCTCCATAATTGTTATCTAACAAGAAACCAGGATCTCCCAGAGTGAATACGAGCTAAACAAACCACTCAAATTGCTAGTTGTCTGAAGCTAATTCACTCGAACCCGATTACGCTTTCAAGACGTATTTTTACTATTGACATTAGACTGGAATACAAAGGCGTGGGAGTAGAATAGACCAAGACAGTTAAAGTGAGTGCTATTCCATTTATTCATGATTTAGGAAATGTCAGTAAAATTAACTTAGAGATCTATTGTCTATATCTTCATTTGATTGTATAATGTACCGCCATAGTTATTAGATTTATAAAGGAAGATGAATAAATAATGATCACTGTGCGATAAATTCTTTTCTACTAAGCATAAAAATATTTAAGATAGAGCTACCACACACCAAAAATTCATTTCCCTTCAATAGTTTGTATAGTCATGCATGATTGTGGGCTCCCTGGATAATGTATATGTGATTTTACAGGCAAAATGAATACAAAATGATTCATACTTGACAAATGAAATAATTAACAAAAAAGGTAACCGCATAAATAAGATTAACGCTTTAAATGCATATAATTAGCGATTACTTTAATTAATTTGTTTTTGTTTAATTTAATACAGCATTTGGTTTATTATTCATTTGGTTACTAATTTAATTTTTTATTTGAATTTATGTTTATAAATTTAAGGCGACAGTTTGTTTCATAAATAAATCTTTTCTGTAATTCTATTAAAACCACAACTGAAGTAATATAAATTGTTCTTGGCATTTTTCCAGAATCGGAATGTTGGACTTTAGCTGTTCTAATCTTCAATGCCTAGTCTTTTTAATTTTATTGACCATCGTATCAAACTAAGTGAGGCCCATCAACTTACACAAAACATGTCTTGTTATATATTTTTTTCAAACAAAGATTTTATATTTAATGGATTAGAATCTTGTTCAAAACTCATTCAAAACTATATAGTTTATTATATATATTTAATAAGAAAACTCATACTCATGAGATGGCAACCACTCATTTTATATAGGTTCCAATATAATTTGTCTACTATTGTATTGTACAGGACATTAGAATTGCGCAGTAAAAAAAAGTTTTAAAAATAAAGTGTTGTATTTTATTGTACAAATGTGATAGAAATTTCTTTTATGTTTCAAATGTTGTATCTGTACTTAAATTTTTAATAGAATTTGTGAGAACAAAATTTGTGCTAAATATAAAAAGTGAAGTTAATTCATTCAACTGCATTTTTTTAAGTTAATGAACTTTCGGAGATCTTAAAATTATGCACATTGCTTAAGAAATGAATTGTATACAGATTAATTAAAATACATGATAATAATATGATTAATACATATCATAAAAAGATGAGTAAGATTTATGAAAGCAGTTAGCATTTAACTTCATTGTTTTATTGTATATTTTAAATCCACGATTACGATTTTTTTTTAAAAAATTTATTCAATTGTAAATTTCCAGAAACGTGTTTGAGAATATAAAAGTTAATGTCTCTTTCCTAATATATAAGGCTAGAGTGCGAAATGTATCCAAAATTTAAAATGAGTACTTAAGCCAAAATATTAAAATATTACAATCTCCTTTTTATTGTTTATTAACATTTCACTAAGAAGCCATACAAGAACTATGAATGAGAAACTTCGTTAATTTGAAATTCGGTCAAGTAACAAGGACCGTAACACCCTCCTCTCCAAGCTTCCATACAAAGGTAATGTGAGGATTCAGAATTTTGGCAGATATAATATGGATCAACATAATTACACGATAGTGATTTGGCTAGGCAAGGAACTGTTTGACAAGCTGTAAGACAATTCGAAGCAACACGTGCCGTATGTGGTCCGGAATTATCTTGCTGAAAAATAAGGCCAGGGTACTGCAGAAACAACGGTAACAAAACAGGTCTCAGAATATCGTCGACGTACCTCTGTAAGTGTGCCTCTAATGACGACCAAAAGGGGCCGGTTATCAAGTAAAATGGTACCCCAACCATAACTCCTGGTTAAGGGCCTGTGTGGCGTACAATAGTGAAAGCAGGATCGGCACACTGTTCTGGCTGTATGCAGACACCTCCTTTATGATCGTCAAGACATAGTTGGAAGCGGGATTTGTCACTAAACACTATACGTCCACAGTCAGCATCATTACAACCTGATCAAGCTCAGCACTACTATAATCGTGGCTTGACAGTATACAGGCGTAAGTTGCAGGTGGCAAAGTGGTCGATAGATTTCTCTCTATCAACCGTCTTTGAGTGGTCATGGTGGACTTTCGTGTGCTGGTCGCACGTCTGATTGTTGATAACGATGAATCAGGTGCTGTGACAGCTGATTTGACCACCACTGTGTCCTCCGAATCTGCTGTCGCCCTAGGTTGACGGCTACCAGCATGACCTTGAGATCTGCACTGTCCACTCATTCATGCTAGCATCTTCTAATCGTCGCATCGCTTCGGCCAATATGAGGAGCGATTCTCCGATTTGTCCAACCTGTCTCTTTCAATCCAATGATACGACCTCTTTCAAACTCTGACAGTTGCTCGTAATGAGGTTGCTCGAATCTTACGACGAAGCATTTTTTCAGTAGTTGAAAGGAACCCTAAATCGCAATGCAGCAGAAAATTTAAACATCAGATTAAGAATCGCTTCTTATATACGCCTATTGAGCTGTTAGTTCCGATGCGCTGTAGCTCCTTCTTTTCATTCATTGAACACAAAATTTTAATAGTTTGGATATTGGGTCAAAATGTCTTTGAATACGAAATTTCATTACAATCGGACAAATCCTTCTTGCTGTGTCATTTTTTTTTGTTATAGAGTGTAGTAATATGCATTCCAAAATAAAACAATTCATCGCCATAAAAAGAAAGATTATTTCAATTCAAATGTTCGTCCTTGTGGACTTAAGATATATAAATTAGAGAAATAAAAATGTGCTATTTTGGGCGATTTATCTACTGCGCTTGGCTAACGGAAAAATGTCTACGTTTACTGATAAGTCGTGAATTCGTATATAAGCTGAGCCCTAAATTTATTATGGAAAAGCCTTTAGAAAATTATAGACTTATATGTAAGGAAGTGTATGCTATTCGAATTACTTAATATACAAAAATTATAAGTAAAAAAGTTTATTTTATTTTATTTTATTTTGAAACTCATTCTATGTGCAATGTTTTCAAAAACATCATACTTAATTTTTGCGAACCCAATTTATCTATTTCTTTTAAAATTCCAAAATGTTTGGAGAGTTTTGATAAAAATATCCCGTCTAAATTATGATAGAGCTCCATGTATTACAAAAAATAATTACAAACAATTTTCTTTGTTAGCGATTTAATATTTGCTCTGTTACGGAAGCAAAAATAACAAAAATGATCATTAATTTAATCAAATATAACCGATTAAGATTAGAATTTTATATAATATTTAAGCTAATATAAACTCGAAGTTGTGGGAAACACTGATACAGAAAATCATATGCAAAATGTATAGTAAAGTCACGTGTGTATACTTCACTTCGTCTTCCTGTGTTTATATGAAGAACTACTTCCCTTTCAATGATCAAATATGTTTATAATAAATAATAATAATAATTTGAGTGACTTTCCCCATGTCGTTATAGCTGATGCTTGAAAAAGGACCATAGAATTTCAGAAGTAAAAATTAATTTTGGCTTTTCATGGACCATTTTTGCATTAATGTATCACGAGTACAAAGTTAGTTTGAGCAAAATCTTCAACTTAGGCACCCAAGTAAAAGGAAGTAAGTCTATAAAAATATTCGCCTAATGTAAGAGGTATCCGTCAATCGCATGGTAACATTGAAATCCAAGTTGTAGCTACAACAAGTATAACAGTTCGAACTGAAAGGTGTTTTAAAAGTTAAGGGTTTAAAAAGCTGAAGGTCAATTCCAGTCCTCTTGATGACTAAAAATACCTAGCTATATATTTCTCTCAAGCAGACAGGACTGTTAATGACTGGGAACAAGAAAAGTGGTTTGAAAAACCATGTTACGAGTTGTGAATGACAGATGAAAGGATTTGTGTTCAACTGAAAATCCGAAAAGACATGAACCACACTTATGAACAAGGAATTGTACCAGCTAGAGGGAAGTATTTATTAATGTTAGGTTTATTAGCTGGAAAATACCCTGACTTTGAAATGTTTACATATGTCAGCAATTTGTTGATGACAGGTGCGCCTCCCTTCATATATTCATTCATGTCATTTCTTCTTATTGATTAATAAGGCTGTTCCATCAGGAAAAGTTATCTCCACATAAATCATAGTTTGCCCCAGTGCAGTTATATGAGCCTGAATTTTAGAAATTTGTGTTTTTTAAAGTTAAAAGGAATATTTTAGGGGTCATGCATACCTTACACAGTAAGTACGACGAAGGCTTGGAAATACTCCTGATTGGATGAATCCTTATCAGAATGTATGGTATACATTGACTATAGAATATTTCCAGAAAATAAAGAAACCAATTCTTCCTATGCATGAATGCTCTTCACACTTCTATGGTGTACCTATCATATATTTGATCGATATACCAGTATTCTTGCTCTTGCAAACGTAATCTTAATTTTTAAAGGAAATAACTCGCAGGTTTATTTTGTATTAAAGCTGCAATATTTTATTCGGTCATACATGCATCGAAGCTCTTTAAGAATAACATTTCATATTATTAATTTTGTTTATGATTTGTAGTTTATACGATTCTCATGTATTAAATAAAGATATGATGTTTCCAATATAAAGATGTGATGTTTCATACCTTATTGAAGAATGAACTTTATACAATTTAGTAACACTCTCAGTAGTACATTTTCAGAACTAGAGAAACATTTACATAATATTTTACCACTACTGCAAAATTATATGCAATGATCTTCACATATAATTCTGCAGCACAAATTTTAAGAATTCTCAACTCACATTTGGTCATGAGCACACCTGAGCAAATTAGAATTTGAATTTAAAATTTTACGTAAGGTTTAATTTATGTGGTATCAGGCGTTAAATGACATCAAGTCGGTAATAATTATTTCAATCTAAATGAGTAATTAAAAGATATAATAGAAGTCGATGGTAACTCGATTTTTTTTTCTTTTCAATTTCATTATAATCAAAGTCATAGGATATTCAAATTTTCATTAAAAATGCAAGATCCGTAAAAAACAAAAATGAATTTTTACAAACTATACAGAAACATTTCAATTATTACAAAACTATTCCTAAAAATAGCAATCGATATACATGTATTGGAATCCAGATATCAATACCAGCAGACCTAGAGATTCATTTGTATGTAAACTATAAATGGGAAATCGTATGAAAATTTCTAAGGGGGAAAAGTATCATTCTATTTTGAATGAAGTTTATGATAAATAACATTTGAGATACGTTAAAACTATCAATGACCTTTATTTTACATATATTTATTTTTAAATACCAAAGAAAACTCAATAATTTCAATTATAGTCAGATGAATTTATTTTCTTTCAAAATAAAATACCGTCAATAGTATTATAGGGAAGAAAACAGATATTTCATACTGATTAAATAAAGCAAGAAAAATAAAAACCCTGGACAGTAATTTTAACATTTTCCTTGATTTAATAGATAAGGCAGTTAACAACTATTCCCTACCAATTATTAGTGAAATTCAAAATTAGTTGTCAAAAAAAGTACGAAATATTTCAATGACATATAATTGTTTTATATAAAAACAGGCAGGAATAAAAACAATTCTAAGATTCAACATTTAGGAGTTTGTATTTTAGAGACATATCTTTATCCACGATCATGAAGAAGATGAATATAAAATTTTTAGCAATATTTTTGAGGTTTGTGAAGAAATATTTTATAATTTTTAAAATACTTAGATGAAAAGGTTTTACAATTACTAATCTATACCAGTTGTTTAATTTATTCAAATTAAATATTCAAAAAAGATTATTAGAATTGAATCAATAGCCTTGAAAAAAGTATTATCTTCATTTTTACAAATTATGCAGGAGTAAAGCAAAAACCTGATTCTTTTCATAATATTTCCAGAAAGCAAAAATCAGTAATTTTCTATAATTAAAAAGAATTATGGATGATGCAAGAACGCCTATATAATTATTTATTCTCTCACACAATATAAAGGAAAAATATTCTTTTATATGCAAAGTTTTGATCTGTTCTTAAAATGTACCTGGATCAGTAAAATATAAAGTCCACTTTAATTAATAATTTGTATTCTTATGATATATTTGCAAAATCATTAATAAAAACAAATTATCACGGCATAATAATTTATTGGTTTTACAAATAATAGTAAAATTCAATATAAGATAAAGTTAGAGTTTTTCCGAGGCCTTTTATATTGTATTTGTGTGTCACTGATTTATTATTTGACTGTAGAAATATTTGTAACTATCTGGTATATACTGCTAGAGTTACCTGGGTGTCCTGTATTTAAGTATTAAGAGGCTATCAAAGGTAGTCAGCGCATGCGTGATAGAGGAGAGAGGATCCGCTTTTTAGGAGTAACCATTTGAAAATGAATGTTGAAATGAGATCCACCTAGAAGTGTTCTAATGGCCAAAATATGTCTCTTTTTTTATATAGAACGTGCAAGTTTCATATAAAACACATGCTAAGAGACAGAAAAATCGCCCAAAACTGAATTTTTTCAAAAGCTTGGACATGATCCTTTTCAAACTGACCGAGTCAATTATTTCTTATCCATCTAGATTTTACATTTCACCCTACCTTACATCTACACAGGCATTTTAGAATAATGTTGTACAGCCCTTGCATTTCTGTCTAAGAACAAAATCTAAAAAAAAAGGCATTACTTCCATTTCAGATAACTCTAACACAAACAAATTAGTAAGTTGCATTGTTAGCGTTTGAAAAGATTTGCCGATAGAGTTAAATGTCATTACACTTGCCAAATCACTTTTCAATGTACAATTTTATCTTCTGTAATATGTGAATTAATTTAATTATGCGTAGGTAGCAAATACGCTATTCAGTAAATGATTTAGATAAGTTATTGAACGATAAACAGTTTTCTTAATGAAGTGACACTAATTACATTTGTTATCGCAATATTATATTCATTAGAGATTTATATGAGCACTAATAATTATTCGTTATAATTAATAAGATATGGACAAAGAAGTAGAAAATTATTTGATTTTGTTATTTAAAAAAATTAATTATTTTTAGTTTCTTATAATATTGACATTTAGTTCAATTTTGAAAACTACTTTTATTTTTGAAAGTTATTTCCTAACATTAAGCAGTATTTTCTGTCTCTCTCTCTCTCTCTCTCTCTCTCTCGGTATTAAAACAAGTACATTTCATTTTATACTTTTTGATACTGTGGACTTTCTTAACAAATTTTCTTTATTATTCAACATATCATTTCAAATTAAAATTTTTAGAAAACATATTTTTCCATCACAAATAATACTAATATCATTGTTGACGGTTTTAATTAATATATTTTAATTAAAAGAGCGTACATAAAGTAGACATTTTTTTTTCTAATATTCGTAATTTGTAAGAGTTTACGTTGCTAAAATTGTTACTCAGTTTCAAAATTATTTTAATACCCATTTGTATACTGAGAAATTGCGTGTGGATGATTTAAATCTTATGTTATTCTTTTATAGATTTATCATTACTATGAATCAAAATTTCAAGAATATTCAGATTCTTCACGAGTTTAAATGTCTTGAGAGAAAATTTACACGAATTAATTAAATATGTTGATGTAAAATATTTAATAATTAAATATGCAAATTTGCATATTTAATTATATTAAATTATTAAATATTCAAATTTCCGAAGCAAAGCTCCTAAAAATAATTATAAGCTTGCATTCTTATTAATTAATATTAGATATAAGTGAAGCTATAAAAGCAAAAAACAAGAAATAAAAAATGTAAACAAAAAAGTGAATGTCCATCTTTCACAACACAAAAGTATTTGTATATATCATGTAATGCATTATCTAGAAGTAATTTGTATGTATCGTATTGGCAAATATTTAAATGAATAAAATTACTAACTTAATTCGTTAGATTTAAAAATTGTTGCGATATTTATGGTTTTTTTTTTTAATTTGTTATTCTAATATTTTTTTTATTCCAAATACTTTTAATTTTAATTTATAATAAGATTGTATTAGCAAATGATATGAATATAATAACCAATCATACTAAATACTTAGGAAAAAAAAGTTAACAAGTTAGTAACAACAATTATACTTTCAAAACATTTTACTTGCATGCAAATATCTCCATACTTATAAGTAAAGTATTTGGATAATTATTTAACGTGTTCATGCATACCTTATCAGATATGCTAGAGACTTTCTGAAACAGGAAAGATATCAAACATTAATAGCAGAGTGTTGAAGTTTACACTTCAATTAATTTGAAATTGAACATTATTATATTAAGAGAATACACAATGTGAACTATTGTATATCAAACTTTAATAGCAGGGTGTTGAAGTTTACACTTCAATTAATTTGAAATTGAACATTATTATATTAAGAGAATACACAAAGTGAACTATTGTATATAAAACAGAAGTAACCGATATAATATTTTGAGACGACTTATAGTTTAGTATTAATTTACATTTATTGGTGTATTTAAAATGATTATCTTTGAAATTAATACTAAAATCAATTTAAATTTGAATTATTATCCTTATTGTGGAATATATTCTTTATGAGAATATTCAGAAAAGGATAACTTAGAAGTTTATGTTCCCAATTTATCACTTTGCTTATTTTTACTATTCCATGATTCATTATTAAATACATAGTGTTGAATGTTTAAAAATGTAGCATTTCATTTAATATCAAAAAAAATAACTGTTTAAAAAGATTCTATATCAGATAATTATAACAATAAAAAGTAATATATACATTTTGCATTTTAAAATAATCTAATTTGTGTACACACTTGCTCAAATTATTGTTCCAGAGGTTCAATATATTTCACATTTTCAGATATATGAAAACTATAATTTGAATTTATTACAGAACATGGGCATTAAAATTTAATATTTCATTTTGTATTTCAACTAAACAGCTTATACAAAAATGAACATATAAATGAAACGGAAGTATTTAGTAACTGCTTTTTTTTTCTTCCTTTTATGAGGATCTTAAAAATTCATAATAAATGCGATCTATTCACTTATTTGTTTTTATTACATCTTCCAGAAAGCATATCTTTTTATGTGTTATCATCTTCAGGAATAATACGTACTACACTAAGGTAACTAATGCAGTAATATTATTGCATGATGTATAAGAAGAATTTTTGACAAATTTTAATCAGATCTGAACAGAAAAATAGTGCAATAAATTCTAAGTACTGAAACCATTCTTAAAATTTTTAGAATCTATTACAACTTTCCACAACTAATTTAATACAGTATTAAAGGAATATAGGAGAGTATAATTTGGGAAATAAAGAAGTACCGTATATTTATTCTAATTATATGTTATATTTGTTTTAAATTCTACATACAACAGATATGTACCATATTCTCATAACAAAAATATGAAATAAGGCAAAAAACACTCAAATAATACATCTCATAACTGAAAATGTCATACATATATATATATATATATATATATGCTTACTTTCTAGTTTATAGAATGTACTAAGCAGAATGGAATGCACTAAAATCAATATTATTAAATATACTTCAAACCTAAAAGGAAATATTTTAAAATAAATAACAGATGACAGGAAGAGCTGATCTTTATCGCGTTTAAGTAAACTTCAAAAATATTTGATAATGTCCATGAAAAATTTTGTTGTTAAAAATATAAATATGGATGTAATATCAATATTTGCTAACTAAATATTTTATTAGGGACAGTATTTTATAGCTTCACTTTAATGTAAATATAACGTTAAGAAGTTTGTGCAACAAACTACATTATTTTCTTATTAAAATTTTACTGATAAAAATATTTGACATACTGTTAAGAAATGCTTCTTACATACTATATCAATTACGTTATTGACGAGTGTTTTTGAATATTTGTAAAAAATATCTCTCTCGTCTATTTATTTTTCTTAAATGTGAAACATTTACTAGATCAGTAAAAGTGTTTTATGTGTAGTATAAATTTTCCAGTACATTTTAGAGTATATTTACTAAAATTGTAATATTCTTTGTTATTGCTTAAGGAAATAAAGAAAGAGTTCAAATAATTACAGTTATAGAAAGCTAAATCCAGCAAAAAAGCAAGTTTATTTAGTTAGAAAAACTAAAAAAAATTTAATAAACTGATTGGTCTTCAAACTTCTAAATTTATTTTCTGTTAAAGAAATATCAAGTATTCCCTTCTCAAGTGAATAGATTCATTGTTAAACTATTTTATATAAAGGTAAACTTCTAGAAAAATACTTTGAAAAATTTCCATCTCCAAATAAAATGCAGATTTCATTTCAATACATTTTACCTTCATCTTTAAGTATTGGGAAGAAGAGACAAACTTTTTTATATCTATTTTTTCTACGTAAGGTATCTTTCTAGTTCTTTCAGAAACTCAGAGGAATTGGTATGTTCGAAGTTTGAAGGATTAAAAAAATGAGAAGAAAACTTTATGCTTATCCAAGCTATTTTTAGACTGTCTGGAAAAAAGTAAGCAACTTAAGTAAGAAGCGATTACTAAGTACTTTTCTTTTTATACGATGGGGATTTTATTTCAACCCAAAAATAGTTTAATGTATGGTTATTTAATCATTTTACAATAGAAGTGATATACTTAAGGGAAAATAAATATCTTTAATGCACTTTGAGTAAAGATAAAATCAACTATTGGGGTATTTAGCGTGATCTTTCTTTCCGGCACTGAGTACAATTTTTCTTTTTGCATTGAGCACCTAATTTTGGTTGGTGTATGAAATACTTTGTTATAAGCACTATAATTGATGTCACTTATCATTATGACATGATAAATGGTTTCTATGCTTATATAAAGAATTCGATGTTTAAATATTTATAGGATTTTAAATATTTACGTGTTTGTAAAGTGATGGATGATAATTTCTTAGTCCATATTTTGAGTAATTACATACATAAGAACATTCTAAAGATGCATGAATATTTTCGATCATTTACATTCTACCATCATGATACCAAATTATTTTACTAAAGAAATGCATCCATATTACAAATTAACTATATGATTAAATATTTAATTTCGTAAGTTTAAAAAATTCATAAATTTGTAAAAAAAGTAACAATCGTTTAGATATCTCTAAAATATTTGTACAATAAAGGAAAATTGCGTAAAGTTCTGCAAATGCACTTATTTTTACATTCTTTTAAATTACATTTTAATTATAAACATATATATACATATATATATGTGTGTGTGTGTGTGTATAATTACCAACTATTTAAATATAAACAGTTGGTAATTTTGTCAGAACAAATTCATTTGTTACAGTAAATTGTTCAATAATTAAATATTATCTGCATAGAAATAGAAGGACCAGAAAGGAATATTTGAGTGCCCATATTTTTTTAATAAGAACTATTTATATACGTAATATTTGTAATACTTATACACAATTTATTTCATTATATATATGTATATGTACGCACACACACACACACCTATATATATATGTATATGTATGTATATACACACACACACACACACACACACATATATATATATGTATATATATGAACTTATATACAAAGGAAAATAATGGAAACCACCTTTCATCCTAAAAAGAAATAATAATAATTAGACTTTGATGTTAACGGAGAGAAATAAAGTGCAAGGAGGAAATGTGAAATTCTTTCTTTCTCTATGTATCTTAGACTATCATTGAACAAATTTGACTTCTATAATTGAACAAAAATAAATTTAGGCAAATAATAGAATATAGAACTTCTTTAAAAAATATTCTTTATTTTACGCTTTATTTAAAAACAATATGGTAGCGAATTCTTTATTTGGATTGAAAGTTAAATATTTACAAAGACAAATATCTACTAAGCTTCAAATATAATTGAATTCTGTTTAAAAAGTCTACTTTTAAAAATCAGTAGAAGAGATGAATGTTTAAAGCTTTAATTAATAAATTCCTTTTATTACAGAATTTATTAATTAAAGTTGAACTATATAATTGGAATGTCCTTAAGAAGCTCTTGTGTATGCAGAAATTTATTCTGGGCAGAATAGTTTTACTGAAGTTATTGACACTAATAATTATCATTTTTTGATTATAAGGAAATTTTGCAAAAAAAAAAAAAAAAAAAAATTGTGTCAATTTTGCAAATAAAAAAAAACAACTAACAAATGTTTTCTTTTCGTAAATATCATTTGGAAAAACCTAATCAGAATTTCATTTGCCTCAATATTTTTAATTTAAACCGCATGTTAACCCTTTAATGAAAAACCTTACTTATTACAACATGTTTTTTATTAAGAAAATAAGGTTATTTTGCTTTAACGGAACATTACATATAAAAGCATCTTTTATATTTTAAAGTTGTTTATCGATTAAATTATAAATATCGAATTTCTTTAAAATATTTTTCTAAGAATTTCGAAAAAATAAGTGAGAAAAATTAAAAAGAAAGAAAATGATTCATAAAGTCTACCTAATAAAAATAGTATAATTAGTAACCTTACTGAATTCAATTAATCGGAAACATTAGAGCATCGGGTTTTGTTTTACCTCTTTCGTGAAGAAAGACTTTAACACAGAAATGAAGATGAAAATCTCTTCACAAATAATCATTAGTAACACAAAATAGGAGCTGTAAATTCTTGAATGGCTCTTGGGAGTCAACATAAAATTACCAAGAAGTAAGAAAAGAGAATAGTAATTAAAAGTGTATGATACTTTTGTTAAAGGTTAGTATAAAAATAATGATACCTTGTTTCATTTGCTACACTTAAAGTATTTTATTTACTTTGTATGTTTATCATAATTAAGAAATAAAGATTGGGAATTTGCAATGTTATATTTACTAAAAAAGTATTTAATTTATATATACTAATATGTTTTTTAATTCTAAAATAATATCACGTTTCCTAATAAATAAAAAAATTCTTAAAAGTACAGAATCATGATTTTTTTTACATAAATTTATATTTATTTTTTAAAAAAGTTAAATTTAAATCAAATTTAAATATGACAAAAAATATGTATAATACTCTAAAGTATATCGATTTATTAATTATGATTTCTAGTTTTAATTCGGTATGCTTGAATTAGTCTTTCTAGGGCTGCATGATAATTAGTTCTTTGAGTTTCAAAGAAAAGCCTAAAAAGACAGGCAAAATTTTACACGAAAAAAAAATATTAATTTTTCTTCTGCTTAGCTGAATGAATAAATAAAGCTGTGTAGGCTTAGTTCGAATTAGTTTAAATTATTTAAGATTTTTGAGAAAATTCAAATTATTTTAATGAATGCTAATAGTTTTCCGTAAAAGGAAAAAAAATCAATGCTTTTTAAATGTGAAAAAAATTGATTATTATTTTATTAACATGATAAATTTATTATATTCCAAGACGTCAATTGCTTAAAAATGTACAAGACATTCTTGTAAAATTCAAACAAAATTTCCGTAATAATAGTCAGCTATCGTAATAAACATTATATCTCATGTTAAAATAAATTAAAAATTATGTAAATTCCTATTATGCATTGATATTAAAAACTCTGTAATTCTTCATATATCAATTTTCTACTTTAGAATTTAAATGTTAAACTTTTAGTCTTCTGAAAAATTATTAATTACTTTTTTTAAAAACATTTATATCCTTTTTATTTGTATTATAGTTAGACAAATAAAATAAATGACATATTTTCATTATGTTAATAATTTAAAAATCCCTTATTAAGAATAAATAAGTGCAAATTATTAAGTATTTAGATATTATCTATTTATCTCAATATTGCAATTAAAATGATATTCACAAACACGGATCATTTATTACAATGCAAACAATTTCAAGTACTGAATAGTAAATAAATTTTATTAGGAATAATAATAATAAATGGACCAAGTAATATTCTAACTCAAATTGTTAGAAGTAAATGTAGAAACGTAGTGATTCCAGTAGCTGATATTCGTACATGAATAAAATATGTTCGAATTCCTCTCGTGACTGCTATTTAATTTTCTGATAAGTTATTGAAGGTAAAAAAAGAAATTGAAAGAAATTTCCGTACTTCCTTTTCTGATTTTCTTTTCTATGACATTCGTGATGTGTTAGTTTTTTGGGAAAATTGTTATAGATTTTCCTGAAATGTAGATAAAAATGTATATATTCTATTTTTTCATTAATCGATACAGACTTTGTCCTTGTTATGAAATATTCTTACAACAGTTTACTCAAATACTCCATAAATCTATGTTTTGATGCTTTTTTTTGCTATAATTCTCAATTTTTATTTTTAAATGCAACTAACAAGCATATATAATAAAAGCAACGTCATTTTGGAACATTTTTATAGAGATTCATGATGTTCAACTTTTATAAAAATATTTTTATGTTAAATAAATCTTACATTAAATGTAAAAGGTTTTTAGCCATAATTTTCTTAAATTTTAATGTTGTAGTTTAAGGAATATGCATATAATCATCACCGTGTGATACTATAAATAGGGTTCAATTGTTTTGTTTGCTCTAATTCGTTTAGCATACCAAATTTATCAAATCTTACAAGAAAGTTCTATTTGTTATCAATAAGTACTTGACTATCGTTTCAATAACGACTAATGATGTTTTTAAATTTAATTTATTAAAAAAGTAAACAAGCTTGCTATCCAATTTGAAATGACATAATCAAAATATCCATCCAATTAATCCATAAAATTAATTTAAATTATTCCTTCTAAAACAAATTGAAATCAAAAACAATTAATTTAGTACTAATTATGCACATTAATCCATTTTTATGTAATTTAAATTCGTACTTTTCATTATTTTCTCCACATGATGCGAAAATATTTTGAATGGTATAAAATTTGAATAAAGCTATTTTTTCTTAAATAAATACGTGAAATGTATTTATTGAATAGTAAATATATAATATTTCTTACGAGGAATTCATTTCTACTAAATTTTCACTTGTTTGTCTACGTTTAGTACGTAATTTGCGCAACTTTTCCATAGGGACATGTAGGAAAATATACATGATTGATGTAATATATACATACTATTTCTCCTAAATTTGCTTCTCTAGACATTTTTATTTATTAATTTCCTTAAATCTTAAGAAATACTCTCTAATTAACAATTTTAATGTTAAATGATCAAAAATATAAGCGTATATAAACATCAAAAACATTTTGCAAGGATGCTATTTTGTTAAATTCTTACCAATTCATTGGAAATTCGTTTATAATTCAAAAATATAGTTTTTAATATGAATGAATGAAATTTCTATCTTGTTATGTTCAAAATTTTGGATATGCAGACAGAGGATTGATTGATCACTTAATTAATGCCACTCTTACAAAATACTCAATGAGTATTGCTGAAAGGCATATGAATTTTGTACCAAGGCCAAGTGACAAGGACGATTTCTGAACTGGCACTCTACTTTCCTAACTTTCACATCCTGCTAACATGAGAACTGGTTGAAACAGAAATTTAACAAGCATCATCCATATTACACAATGAGACTTTAGTATGAAGATAGGGGAAGTGCAATTGTAGTTTTAAAATAATTAGTAATATATATATATTGGGTTTCATTTGTTTATGAAGGATTTTTATTATTTATTCATTTATACGAATTATCCTCTTTGAAGCTTTGACCATTCATAATGCAGGGTTACGTTTTTTTATACGCAGCTGGATTGGCCGGTATGGAGTGCGGGCATCACAATTAGAAAGCTCACGTTTCTGATTATCACGTACAGTTTATTCTAATTTACTTTTTGATTTATAAGGAAGATTACTAATATTTATAACAAACTTTCTCATAATTTTTGGTGCTTTGATTTATTTGAAAAAGCTCTCTGTTATTTCAATATTGCATTTTACAGATCATAAATTTTTTGTTAAGTTTTGAAGAAAATTATTATACTTTTATCAGTTTGTCTTGGAAAACTAATAACTCAGGTTATAAGTCTTATTTTATATTGCGTTTATTCGTAAATTTATTTGTAAGTTAAAAGTGAATGATTTTGACAGCAGTAGCACTGATTGTAATAATGGAAATGTTAACTTGTATCCAGAAATTCCAAAATGTGTAATACATGCGAAATGTCAAGTTAAGAAAATTAAGTTAACTTTTCAGACTATCCTAAAAGAAAAAGCTAAGTGAAATGCTTAGGACAAATGAAAGTTTTTACTATATATATACTTCATTTTGGGCCTATAAATGACTTTTTTAAAGCATATTTTATATTATAATGCAACTTTCTTACAATTTTGGCAATTAAACAATTTGAACCTGAGTTTTGACATTTCTTGAAGTCCTGAACAGTTTTAAAGAGTTTTCCCTTTATTTACGATACATTTTATGACGACTATATTAATATTTTGTTCAATTAATTGTTTAATATACTTTGGGATTCTTCAGATACATAATCATACCCGATAATTTAACTGAGGACGATTTATTGGTTTTATGAACATTGATCTAGAAACGAGGACGACAGTGGAGATGACACCTCCCTTTCCTAATTTCTACACCACACCAACCAGATGAATTTAAGTCTCGACAGATTTAACTTACATCAGCCCCAGTTCACGGAGGACATCAAGGCTTTAAACCACGCCTTGACCAAATCTGCCGGCCACTAGTCTGAGACCTTGACAACTAGGATACCGTGGCCACTTAAATGAGAAACAAGGAATGTATGCAATCAGACATTGATAGAAAAAAGAATATTATAAAGGGATGTGACAGAAATATTCTGAAGAATGGTTTGCATTCTCACCAACTAGACTAATTATTTCTCGAGACAACACAATGAATTAGATCAAATTCTGTCTGTCTGGGACGCAACAAAAATAGGTCGATTATTCAGCTTTATTATCCCCGAAAATAACGTATAGATTGCTGTGCAATTTACCAATATTCCAACAACATTTTAACTCCATTTGAAATACATTAGGAATTTAAAAAAGTGGTAAGAAAACCTCTCTTATATGATGTTTCTTAATTAAATAACTGGACAAGAGCAATGTGTAATTGCGGAAAGATATCGGTTTCAATACTTAATTCAAATTCTTATTTCAATATTATTACAAATTAAGAAAGTATTGAGTGTTCACAATGTGAGAAGGTACCATAAGTTTTTAATTATTACTAAGAAATAGCCGAAATGGCTGAATAAAATTCATTTTGCATATTAATTGATTATTGTGTACATAATGTCATAAATTCCAGTCATTTATGTTGATTTGTTTTGGTTTTAAGAAATCGCAGATTTAAGTAGCCTATTACTGTTTATAGAAGGTATTGAATTTTCTCAGTTCTACATTGGTGACCATTGAAAGGTTAAGAAATGATTGTAGGAAATGAATAATTTTGAATGACTATGTACATGAGTCTTAAGAAAATAATAAAAAATTAAGTTTATATATCGATTATTTTTTTACAATAATTGAAATTTTTCTGTACCCCGGGATAATAATTAAAACTTTACTTTACTACACGGTTTTTCAATATACGGCTTTTTGAAACCAAACAGATCAAATTTAATTGTTATATTTTACATTATTATGTATATAAAAATCAATTAATATGCAATATATGATTTATGTAAGTATATTGGCTATTTCTTAACACTAATTAAAACTTTAGCATAGCCCTTCATAATAATTGCATGTGTACTTTTGTTCTTCCATGCATTAAATTCAATTGTTATCATATTATGCAAAACTCGAAGGACAGGCAAATTTTAGATTAGCTTTTTTTCCTTACTCTCTCCTTATATAGCTTCTTGAATTATGTTTGGGGACTTTCAAAAATAAAAGTTTTGAATTCTTATATTTGATAGATAAAACAATTATTTACAACATACTTTAAGTAAGCGAAGATATTGATTTACTCAAGATGAAACCATAAGTAAGAAATCAAATTTATATGTTTGATAATATTTCAAATACATGTTAGAATACTATTTCAGAAGCATTCTGTATATCTGAAAAATATTTCTACAAATACATTTTTGTTTAAATAAAAAAAATTCTGATGCTTTTGATCAAATGAATAGTTTATACGTTTCTAAATTGTCCCTTTATGGGTAACGGAGATTATTTATGGAAAATCACTCACAAAACATAGAAGGTGGAGAAACATTTATATCAGTAAATGACCCGAAAAAAATTTCCAAAAGTTATGAATTTGACTAAAAAGTATTTCAGAGTCATTTAGCGTCACTGTACAGAAATGTCGATTTTTAATATTTTAATTTGTAGACATAAAACCACATTTTATTCAAAATTGATGAATTTTGAATTGTTATAAATTATATGAATTGTAAAAATCAACTAAGATTTGTTTTAAATTAATTTTTAGCTTCACAAATTAAAAGGATTAAATTGCTATTTATCTAACAATATATATACAATGGTTTTTAATTGAAAATTTTAAAACTTTCATCAAATAATACATTTAGTTTATTAATTAAACATTTTGGTATACTTGTATCAACATAGGTTGTATTGTGCTGTATAGTAAAAATTTAAAAAAGATAAAATAAGATAAAAAACATATCTTTTCAAACAAAAGAATGTATATAGAATTACTTTAAAAATGCGTTACATAGAAATCTCTCATGACATTTATTATTAAGTAGTTATCAATATTAATCTAAGACTTTTGTTTGCAGTATATTTTAGTAGTTTCGTAAAATGTTGAATATATGATATAAATATAGTGACTATAAAATTATATATATATTTGTATTAATGCACTTTTTTTAAAAAATTCATTATTAGAAATAATTGGTGGTCGAATTTTACTAAAAAAAGTGGTAATTATCGAATCGAAATTTACACTTTCAATCAATTTTACATACAATTTAATTTTAAAATTCTTTATTCGATTAAGAAAATTGTAATAAAATAACGTTGATTCAGTTTTATAAGTTTTTATTACTTTTATTTTTTCGTGTATTTTTATATGAATTTATTAGCATGTCATTTATTTTAGTATTAATTTTATTTGCCTCATAATTTTCAAAGAATAGTTTTAAAAATACATAAAATACATTTTTGAAGTTCTTATACAAAAACAAACTATTTTTCAAAAGTTTTAGATTTTTGTATCGAAACTTAATAATTCAAAATAAATTTGTTTAAAACGCTTATACAACCAATCTTATTTATAAAAGCAAAAGTTGATGTTTAGACATCTATTCTTCAAAATATTCAATTCTTTGTTAAGATAATAACAATATTATTTTAAAAAGTAACATGTGAAAAATAATAACGTTATAGCATTACATATACAAAGTGCAAGACAAAATAATTCTTTGTATAAAATAATCATCAATATGCAATATTAATAAGCTTCACATTTGTAAAGATAATTTTTCTTTGAAGAACGGAAAACTTGTGATGCATGAATTTATTTTCAAATAGCCTTATGCATATAAAATAAGGAAATACTTGATGAAGGATAACTATTAAATACAATTATTTAACTGATAAAAAATTGTGAACGTTATTGACAAATTTTATTTAGAAGATTTTCATTCATTGTGAAAAACATTTAAATTCAATCCATCCTGTTTTATAATTTGTATCTTAATGCTTATTTACGAAGTATATTTAACATTTGATTACTAAACTATGTGAACGAATAATGTGCAGTTGAATTGTTTTAATATGATTTCTACAGCATTACTTCTTTGTAAATTTACATGAATTATTATAAAATATGTAATTAATTATAACTTTCTAGCATTCAGTCCATTTAAATTTTGTTCCTATTTTCTTTAAGCTTTTTTCATAAAATTTCATAATGGAAGAAATAATTAAAAATTCACTGCTACAAATATAAGTGAACTACTTTAATACGAAAAAAGGAGTTATATTTTCCCCTCAAGTAGTATTTAAAACAAATAATTTGATAATTATATTTTACTAAATTAAATTATATATTTCAATTAATGATTTCGTCACTTGGCAATAATCTTCTATTCAAAATTCAAATATAATTGCATTATTATAAATCTAATCCAAAGCCTTTTTTAAAAGGAAGTAGTATAAATATACTTACATGTTAGCAGCATGCTGTTAAAGTAAAATAAACTTAATTCTCGTGAAGGAAGAAAGAAACACAGCTCCTTCTTAAATATTTATTCTATACGAATAGTTAATATGAGCACATACCAACGCAGAAATTTAACAGCGGAAGGTCTTGAACACTAATTTTACACATAAATACCAATTATTTTACGTTTGTAGTTTGAATTCCTTTGGAACGTAATACTATTCCATTTGCACAATCACGGAAGATAAAGAATCACTTTTTTTGTTGCGAAACACAAACAGGAAAGAAACACATTCAAACAACTATTATCAAATCCAAATAGTTATCTCACGATCCTGAGTTTAGGCTTTCCATTACAGCTGGACTCATCTGTACCAGAACTATGATGTACGTGCACAGGGCGCTCACGAGTGTAATCAGGATGCTTCTTGTAATGTAGAAGAACTTGCCGACGGTGAATGTCACTGGGAAAACTGTGACTCGATTGATAATAAGCTGTACTTCATTGTAGACGCTCTGGCTTGGCATTTCCTTGGATCGAGCAAAATTCACGATGTAAGGGATCGTTTGCAATGCCACTTCTGCGACACGGCAACCACCAATCACGATGTAAATTACTATCGCGATGGCGTATAGGAAATCCAGGACCATGATGACAGTTCCGCCGCTGGAAATGAGACCTTTTTCTTGCCTTAGGAAACTGTTCACTTCTACGCATATGACCAGCAGGACAAAGGCAAACCATATAAAGACGGATGCATTGAACAAGCGATCCGCCTCGAATACTAGCTCGCACAACTTGTTGTGGTCGACGGCTATGTCGTGAATAACAGTTGCTTCAACGACATCAGCTTTTCCTTTCATCAAAATTAGACTCTTGTTCAGACATTCGAACTGAAATTGGCTGTTGCTGCATATGAAGCAGAAGAACAAGACAAGGAAGGCTTTCACACCCCAGATGAGCATAACGTGAGTGCCCCACACCAGGAGCACAACATTATAAGCACACAGCTCGGACATGCAGACTGGTTGAACGTACGGTAAGTGAGCCTCCAGCATGTGGTGAATGTCCCACGACTGTATTATAATGGATAACGCCACTACGTATAACACCAAGAACAGAACTGTGACTACCACGGCCACCGTCTCCCATTTGTAACTCTTTGTTTCTGAGGCTGCCTTTTCGAAATGTAAAGTCTGTAGTTGGCATGTCAGATTCCTCACTCTTTTCACCCTGAGAAGCAGTATGTCCATAGGTATGACGGTGGTCACGGCATCAACGGACACCACGAGCGTGAACCAAAGGTGGCCACTCCTGTTTGGGGACCCAAGCAGTATCACGTAGTGGATAGCAAAAGCATGGAGAATCAAGATCACCAGGGCCTTGATAATGGGACGGAGGAAACAATTTGTTGCGTCTTTTCTGGGAACATCCTCCAGAAGGTCCGTAAGACCAAGGGTCCATGACCACCAATAGAAGAGTCTGGGGCCATCGAATCGGGGTCTTAAGTGCTGATGGAGATCATCCCTATCCCCTCTCTGGTCACAAGAGAGAGGCAGGTTTGTGATCTCCATGGTAACATGGGATTCACTACTGGTGCAATGTCTCTTAACACAATCAAGATCCAACATTGCAGAAGGAGATATGAGCGGCGGCTGGCATGAGTTGTAATTCGTCGCAGAACACTTTATGGGGGGCGACAGTTTGGTAATCTGTTTCACCGCGTCCAAATCTAGCTCCAAGGAATCTACCTTTTGCGGATATAAGCTCATATATAACAGTTTGCTTTTCAAGAGATCCAAAAGCTCTGAAGTTGGATTAATTCTTTTCAGCTTGAACGCGTGGTCTTAGATGGATTCACTGAATAATCAATGAATTCATTGGTCAGAAATAACGTTTCCAGTGATCATTAGTGTATTTTTCTTTAGAATCTTCGAACGAATTTTAAGTATTTCTCAGAGTATTCTGTCTCACGAAGTTTAAAATGCAATCATTCAATGGAATATCCACCAATGACAGCAGAGCTATGTTCAAATGTCAATTGAAATTCTATTCATCTCTCTAATACGAACAACTTTCTAACTTTTACGGAACATATTTTTAAATATGATGTTCTGAACAGTAATGCGTTTTCGTTACAAATTCTATTATTTCTTCCTTTTGAAAATTTAATTTACGTTATATATTTAATAAACAAAGTAATATATATATTTTCGTTTTAACTAATTTTTAATATTACGCATAGGATATCCAGAAGAATTTCACTAATTTATCTAATTAATTTTCAAAAATACGATGACTAATTTGTTCTTAAAAATATATTTTTGGGTTTAGAAAATTGGCGCCTTTAATATGATTCATACCTATAACTCTAATGTATTTATTTTCTACCTTGTTCGATATTTGAGACCTATTTTATAATCAAGTGCCTTAATTCAATAAGTGCAATTTTTAATGCCGAATTTTATATTAAAATATTATTGAGCTTATAGATGAACTATTTTTACATTAAGTAGAAATTGATTAAGGGAAGAATATTATCAAATCAATTTTCTTTTCCTTTTATTTTTCCTACAATCTCAGAATATATTTTGATAAATCGTTTGTGATAAATGATTTTTTGAGCACTAAGGCACAATTTTAAGTACTTTTTTTTAGACTGTAATACTATTCTGTAAGGAATATTTGAATAATCTTATTGATTTGATTAAAATTGTCATTAACTAATTGATGTATACATATCTGTATCATCTATTTTTAATTAATACAAATATATATTTGCTATTATATGTCTGCTAGAAGCAAACTGTTCTTATCTAAAATATTCTGTTCTGCGTACCTTAATTTCAAAATATTATCTAATTCTTCAACTTTTCGAAACTTTCACAATAAAATATTATATCGTAAAAACTATTTATAATTTTCCAATTAAGATAATTCTTTTAAATTTTGTAAAATTTATCTTTTATATTTAAATAATATTCAAGTCATTTCAGAATTTTATATACTTTTGAAGATATATCAAAAACTAGCTTTTAGGCTTACGAATAACTCTAGAAATCCAAAACATGTTAAAATATTTTTTTTGATTGAAATAGTAATTTATAATTTTTTCTTTCCTACATGATTTCATGACTTTTTTTTTTAGATTTTAATTTCAAAGCGTTTTATTTACTAAAAGAGAACATCCTTTTTTGTTATGAAAAAAAGATATATTTTTTCATAGAAAAGATTTAATTCAACAAACAATTAAATTTATTATAACATTATATCTTTTACTTTTTTAAATAAATAAAATATTTAATTAAAATTATTAATTAAAATCTTTTCTTTAGCAAACTGTACGCTTGTCAATTCTAAATATTTTACAACGAATAAATATGTAATGTCAACAATGTGTATAAATTTGAAATACTAGTTATTCACGTAACAATTAATATTTAATTAATTTTTACTTAAACTAAACACCTTTGCCTAAATTTTGCAATTTTAATCAATCAACAAACTTAATTTTTCATTGCATATTAAATTTAGATAAATTTTATCACCAAAAATTAATTTTAGTAATAAATTAAATGTTTCCTTTTCTCCAAAATGGATTTTATAAGAACATAGCTTTCTAGGTTTTGAAACACATTCAAAAATGTCTAATTTTTTAGAACAAGTCTTTCTTCTCTATTTCGAATTCACAATTCTATAAATTCACCTTTAACTACTTCTCAAAAGTTTTTCTTTTTAAAACCCGAAAACTTTCCGGGCCGAAATATCAAACGTGACTAAAACAAACATATATCTTAAATCTTCACAGAACAATCATAAGATTCCGGAAAACCGAACGAAAATATCTCCGGGATAAGTTTTTCTCGAACCATAAACTTCGCTGTTCAAACAAATAGTTTTCGATTTTAATCCATATGGAGTTCACGCACTAAATATTTCCTTCCATAAACTGTCAAAAAAGTTTGTTTCTAGTTATTTTGATCAGAAACGAACCAAAATAGTTACTTATAAAAAAAATCGAAAATAAGAACTTTTTTACCAATCCATCACAACTCCGAGTTCTCAACCATCCCAAGTAAAGAACTATCAGGTCCGCTTGCGCTGATCGCCGCAGATCTTACCGTTCATATTCAAGTCGGAGAACTAGCAAGTGGAACTGGCTACAGTTCACATCAGACAGTTAACTGGGCTGCCGTGGCGCCCCCACTCTTTAACTCCGTGGGACGGATGAGAGGGAATCAGAAGAGGAATTATTGGATTAGTGCGCATGTTTGCGTGGGTAAGCTCATAAAAGTAAGTATAACTTGACGTTTATAAAATAATAAATAATACATGCACTGAGAGTGAATATAACTTTTTATAAGTAAGTATAGTGAATTTTGATTTTAAATTCGCGAATTTTGATTTTGAATGAAGTGAATACATAATATTGAATTTAGTAGAAATAAATATCGTAATTATTTATTTTTAGCTTTATTTTTTATATTATTAAGCAGATTTTCAATTTATAATCGAATGATTTTCAAACATGCGTGTACGCTACAGTTGTATAGATTTTAGTTACTTAATTTGAAACCTAATAAATTCTGAACATTAGATAATGATTTATTGAATTTTAATATCATTTTGTATTCATTAATATTTTTCTAAAACTTTTTATAAAAGTCTGTTGATATTTATTAAAAGCGAAACGTTTTATTTAAAAGTAGACGAAATACTAATGAAACTTAATTAGAAAAGTAAGAAGTAGTCAAAAATATTTTATACAAAACGAATAAATGATAAGACGTTGTGTATACTATTACAAATTGTAGATCTCATAAGATACTTAAATAATTTCCCTCTCGAAACGTTCTAATATTCGTCATGTAACATTTATGCAGATAGATTCATTTTCATTAGTAAGAAAAGTAAGAATTGTATATAATTATTATTTAACTAGACAAAATAAAGCATAACATAATATAATTTGCTTCTGAATAAAAACTAGAAACCCTAACGTGCTTGAAAAATACTAAAACAGTATTAACAACTATTTTTATGTGGCACTTTATAGAGAGAGAGAGAGAGTTTCTCCTTTCTTTCTTCTCTTTTTTTTTTTTTGAAAGCTTAAATTATTTCAATCTTAAATTTACTTAAATATACGAAATAAATTTTCCACTAAATTCTGTAATAATTTTAAAAAGTTAATTTAAACATAAAGATAACACAAAAAAGTCTTAAATATTAGAGACATGTTTTTTTGACGCAAAAATATGAGTTTCCTTTCACGCATGCTCAGTTATCCAATAATTACGTCCCTGATGTCATACCATGGTTGCGGATGTGCAGTTTTCGAAAAGAACTCGATGCCGAAGAATTTCACGTTTTGCGGGGGTGTGAGAGGGGGTGTGAAGCGAAAAAGGGGAAAGTTTTTCCCGGTAGCCATCACGTTTCGGTCGAAACTTGGAGCTCTCGAGTTCTCCCACACGTCGAGCGCTGCCTCTGGGAAAAGTGGAAGACTTTTTTTTTTAATATTATCTTTCTCCCGTTTCTTGGAAAAGTTATCGTGATTGCCTGAGTAGTACGGTTTGATTGGATAAAATCCCGAAAAAAAAAACGTGAAAGGATCTTGGAGAGCATGAAGGTGATTTGTTTTCTTATCCTATTATCCTTATAATCTCCTTACATATAATTTTTCGTGGTTTTGTGGTGAAAGAAAAAATTTATGCTGGGATTCGAATATAGCATAGGATTCTTTAAGTTGAAAACGGATTATAGGAACTCTTCATTCCCTTATGTGGATATTAATGAGTCTGATAATACTTTGATGTAATATTATTTTTTTTAGAAATAAGTATTTTAAGAACGATTTTAATAAATTTATTTGGTTAAATAGGAAACTTATAGTATTGCGAACAATTACACGGGAGATTAAGCGAAAAACTTTTTGTTTGAATAGAATTAGAAAATACGAAGAAATTGGATTATTATAGAATGTTTTTATAAGGGGAATTAATTAACCAATAACTCACCAAGAAAAAAATTAATAACTTTTTCTTAATATCTGACTGACTAATTAACGTCTTAAGATGTTGGGTATAATATCAATTATTAATTAACAAAAAATAACAAAATATAGAATTAGGTAAGATGTGGTAGAAAGCATGCAAGGTTTAAAGAAATTTAATTAATTTTTAAAAGAAATAATAATGGATCGTAACAAATATATATATAAATATTAAGAAAAAAGGTTAGAATAATCTTAAAACTGCTTAAAAATTATTATAATCTTCTTATAATATACAAGTTTTAAGAAATAAAAAGCAATCCTAAAATAGGGAAGCTTTTTTCATCTCTTAAAATTTGTATTCAATCTGTATATAAAAATCTATAGGCAAGAAGCATCGTTTAACTGGAGACATATTAATTGTATTAATTCCCATTTATATTTAATTGATTACGTTTCCAATACGTTTTAATATTTTGATCACAATGTACACGTGCATATTTTAGTATTCATTGCGATCTTGCATTTGTTTGACATTAAGTTATTCTTTTTGTTTATTTATTTGGAAAATATTTAAAAAAAGGGTTTGTCATTTTTCCGAGACAGTATAATTAGAGAATATTCTTAATCTAATGTATAAATTAAATGAGTTTTTAATAGATTTTCCATAACTCTCAGACATTTTTCATATAATCATACAATTACATTATATAATAAATGCCCTATTTTTCTGTTATGTCATTTCTTCAGATGTTGATTATTCACAATTAAATATTAAAAAATATTATTTAAGAAATAAATAAAATTGAAAGAGCTTCTTTAAATTAACATATTAAAATAAAAATAGGATATTCTCCTTAAACTTCCAGAAAATATAGGACAGGAATATTTTTATTTTCATAACTTTTAGTTTCGCTTATCAAATTTAACCCCTCACACACACATTTATTTAACGCATTTCAATAAATCTTGTTCGTTAGAAATTTCGTCTGAACAATTTATAAGCTGTTTTTTATGTGTTTTTATGAGTCGCTGTAACTATTTTGGGATAGGTTGTAGGCAAAATCAGCCTATTCAATAAGGAAAATAATTTCTTTCGTTTTCTATGTGTTTTAATGCATAAAAAATTATTATATATAAATACTCGTAAATATTATCACGTTAGATTATGGGGGTTTAGTATTGTGCGTGAGATTCGTATTACATTCCCAGATTTTTCTATAGCATTTAAACTGACATTCTCAGTATTACTGATTATTAAGACTACAACTCTGAATGTGTATTTATGCCTTAAACGTATGACTTCTACATTTAAGTGTTCTAAGAGTATTCATATGCTCATTTCAAAATTTAATTTCAATTGTAGCTCATTTCAAACCATCTAGGACGTACTTATAATCAAACTTTTATGCTCATCGTTTAATTCATCCTATTTCTAACTATTTTTATAGGTTTTTCCCCATTTCATTTAAATATTGATACACTGTTTTTGATAAATATTTAAAAATGATTATTTGAAGAATACTACATTTTAAATAATGACACCAATTTTAAATTGTAACATTTTACCAGATATTAGGAAGTTTTTTCTTTAATATCCATACATACTGAAAGCAATAATTTAACTACTAATGCATAAAGTGTAGTTCACACCAATAATTTGTTTTTAATTAATGAATGTTATACACTTTGTAATTCACACATAAAATTTTAAAATTCATTTCTTTAGACTAATCAAAATTAGCGTTGAAATTTTTTATTAAAAATTATTTTTATTTTGAAGGTGCTTCAAATTACGTACATTTAATTGATTTATCAAATTCAGCAAGTAATACATGTAAATTTCAACAAAATATCGAAAAGTATAAAATTATTTACCACATGCTTATAGTAACTAGAATATTGTTCAGAATTTGCTATATACTAAAAGATTTATGTATTGGTATAGAGAAATATCACTCTTTGTGTTAATTTGTTTTAGTTTTTATAGCGATTAGAAAACTAGAATAAAGATTTAGAGGGAAGTGTTTGTTGAAAAATGAGCGATTTCTAGGGTTTGAAAAGTTTTCTCTACATGTTTTGATGTCGGAATATTTTAGTAACATATTCTAGGAATAATTCTTGATAATACTTACTTTATTGAAAATAGTTTATTAATAAAATTGAACTTAATATTTTCAGTTCACAGCTCCTTTTGCACAATATATATATTAAATACATTTGTAATGTATAAATTCTTATATAAGACCAAATGAACATTGCATATTTATATTAAAATTGAATTCTTAAAATAATTTTCTAGTACATTCCCTAATGTTTTCTAAACCATACAAATTAACTGAAAAAAGTGGAATTGTTTTTCCTTCTTTGTATGAAACAAAAAGACAGAAATCGTTAATGAAATACGTATAGAATTTGAAAATTCCTCTATAAAATAATTTATTCAAAGAACAAAAAAGAAAGTTTTTACACAATTTGAATACATATTTCGAAAAATTTAGAGTTATGAAAGAAATGCTGAGGAATATTATTTTAAGAAAAATGGTTTGTTCATATAACAATCTGAGGAATGTGGAAATAATTCGTACCATAAATAAATTCAGGAAATAAATCTAAGCAAATAACTTCCCCCTTTACTGAGAATCAGAAGTTTTTATGCAATAAACTGTAAAATAGAATAAACAAAATAATAGAGTTTCTTTCTTTTTGAAAATATTATTAAAGGTTCAGAATATATTTGAAAACAACTTGTTCACGTTTTTTTTACCATTAAACGCCGATGGAAAGAAATAGAAATTTCACGTGATATTTATTATGTTGTTTCCTTTTAAAACTGTTGCTTATAACAATGGTTTGCTTTTATTTGTGTGGGTGAAAACAGGAAAACAATGTTACATTTTACAGTTTGCAGACATTTTAGCTTGAATAGATAATACATTTCTATAACAAAGATTATATATTTGTTTATTTTTCAAGCTGATCACAAGTTACTTATCGGTAACAAATATTTGTGTGTTTCCCTATTTCCTTTACCTGAAGCAGCGTTTTTTATTCTATACGCTGAAAATAAACATTTCCTTTCATGATATAAAAACTGTAAAATATTTTGAAAATTATTGAATGATGTTGAATTTATTACCTCAATAGAAAATAGTTAAAATCTTACTCATAGAAACTTATTCATAGAAAAATTTATTTTATAAACGTCAATTGGAGATAATAATGTTATAAAGGAAAAATATAAATGCAATATTTACAAAAAAATTAATAAAATGGGAAACTGAAACAGTATGGGGAATGGGGGGGGCGTAAACACGTGTTAAAACAGAATGTCAATTAAGTTATCAGAATTATTTTTCACTATTTTTTGTGTAAGTGTAACAATAAAAAATGATTATAAAAATAAACAATTAATTAAAATTATTTATTAATTGCTTGGTTATTTATATGATCATTTTTTAATTAAAAATTGTTATTAATTGAATTCAATTTGAAAATAATTTAAAATAAAATATATTTCTTTTTCGAAATAACTAATAGCTTTAATGGCAGAATATATTTTCTAAAACATGGATGACATCTACGAAATTAAATTTAATTTTTTTTAATGATGGTAAGGTGGTCTTAAATTAACATATGCTTAAATATGGTACGTAATATATTTTCTTAACAGTCAAATCGTTTTATTACGTGTCTTTTTAAAGAGAATAAAATATATAAAAGTTGATTCTTATGTAACAAATCTTTTGGATATGCTATCATTGACTATATCTTTCTTAATATTTTCGATAACATAATACATTTTTATAATTAATTCTCCCGAAAAAAGCTATTGCGAAAAATATTTTAATTAGTAAATAATAAATGTTTATAAAATAATATATTGCTTATACGCAGAATATCTTTACAAATTCTACAGGATTATGCATAACTAAAATGACGATATTCTCATTGTTCACAAGATGAGGACTTCTAATTTTTAAAATTCATCGGATTTCCTGAAATGCCTAGTATCAGTTTTAAAAATACCTTTGCATAAATTAATTACAGGGAATCTAAATCAAAATACTAAGCCGTTAGTATTATTTTACTTTGTGATCAGATTGCTACCTTTTTACTTAATTTAACTGTCATGAATCTAAATCTAAAGATTTGTCTAAACTATATGAGTTTGGTTCTTATTTTTAAGCTACGTTATGTATGATTTAATTCTGTTTTATTGATATTAATTCTTCCTTAAAGTCATACGAAATTTATGAAATTTCATAACAACTGTAGGAAAAATAATATTTGGCTTTCTGTTAAAATTTCTTCTCTTGGAAGTCGAGAGAACAGATGACTATTGTTTAACTAGATGAGCAGATTCCTGAAGAGATATGTTTCAGGCCATACATGTAAGAGATACACAGGAAGTAAACTGTATAATAATTGAAGCTAATATACAACTAATATATATACATGTTTAAAGTACTTTAACCAGACATAAATCTTACATCATGAACCCTAATTTCACTAATTGATGTAATGATGAATTAAGGAATGATCTGAAGAACATCAAAATAATATGAAAGAAAAAAGAGGTTAGGATAAGCATATCATTAGTATTTCAGTGCATTTAGGAGGGAGAAATGACGTCTGAAGCACTGTATAAAAGAAAGGTTGTTAAGTAGATTTTTCATTCTGAAAACGCTTTGTATGGTCGGAATTTGCTCTGAATGTGGAGTTACGCCTCGAATAAAAAAAAGAAATGATTACCAGCAAGTGTCGTAATTCGATTGGCTCAGGATCATTGCCTATCAAAAATTGGATTATTGTTCCTTGATATTGTCCTTCGCACTTGTTGAAATCCAACCACTGTCATGCAATTATTGAATCAAGGGGTTGATGAAGATCATACTGTATGGTATGCTGGATCTCAAAGCCATTCAGTGACTAACACCTGAGAGGACAGACATATTCTGCGTTCGTCTCTGCAAAACTGTATAACTCCATCATGGAGGATTAGTCAGGAAATTGGAATGTTTGTATCTCTCTCTCTGTATCCGCTCTTACAGTGCGACGACGTTTGCGGCAGCGAGCGTGTGTTCGCACAGTGATCATTAGTTCAGCTTCCCTTGACAATGCAGTATTGAGGGAGATGGAAACTCTGGTGAGCCGAATGACAAAGCTTTATACAGGAGTGGAACAAGGGTCTTTTCAGAGGAGTCCCGTTCTACTTGCAGTATTCTGATGATTGTATATGTGTCTGGAGGTTCCGAGGAGACCGCTCATCTCTTGCTTGCATTCGATATCGAAACGAAGGCTCTGCACCTGATGATGGTTTGAGTCGTCATTGGGTGCACGACACACATGATTTAGTTCGAATCGATGGTAATTTGAACACAGATAGGTACATTTTTAACATCTTACGTCCAGAAGTTTGATCTATCTTCAGACCTGTCAAACGCCATCTTCAAACAATATAATGCAGGACTGCATATTACAAATCGTGTACTGACTTTCTTCGATACATAGGGTATTCGATTATTGCCCTGACATACACGGTCTCTAGATCTAGATCTTCCATTGGAAATATCTAGTCATAGGTTCCTGAGAGACTGAACTGCCACCTCTCTCCAGCTAATACGTGTGTGTGTGGTAGTCAAGTGTGGCGTAGTCTTGAAGCAGCATGGACTTAGTTACCTGTTTCGGTCATCCAAACACAGTTCCACTCCATGCCGTACCGAACAGAGAAAGGGCCATTTTATCTGCCAGGGGTGGCTGTGGCTTTCATTAATTTTGAACCCTTGTTAACTCTAAAACTGCTTGCAAATCTTATCATTTTGTCTTTATGCCATACTGCTTGAGTACAATAAATATCTTTTTGTATTTGCAATATTTATTCTTCATGGTGTTTCAATTTTAATGGCCAGCAGTGTATATGTATAAAAGCTAACTTCAGTCTGAGGAAAGTGAGAATTTTTCTACAGATCTTTTTAAGTTTCGTCATATTTTTAATCTTTGAATGAATACTTATATTTTCATTTAATGAATTATTTTAATTTGGCTGAAATAAAATTTTGGTACTTTGTTTAGTTTTATTTATTTATTTTTTTGTTTAATTATTCTTTTGAAAGAGATATTTTACTTGCCTTTAATTTTTGACCATTTTCTTATAAAAGAATCAGGATGAGTGTATTGGGTTGAATCTTTAATATTAATATAAACACGCATGTCTCAGATCTAAGCCTGCGACATCATTTTTAGTTACTTTATCTCCAATTTTGAATTTACTGTTTCAAATTTGTTTC
Organism: Nephila pilipes; assembly: GCA_019974015.1. Lineage (NCBI taxonomy): Eukaryota > Metazoa > Arthropoda > Arachnida > Araneae > Nephilidae > Nephila > Nephila pilipes. Next base: position 124,635 of record BMAW01095031.1, read on the forward strand.
TTCATGTTTGCATTGTAAGCATAGAACGGTTTCATGCTCTTAATACATTTATTGTTATCCAAATTTTTTAAATATTACTGGTTTTATTATCATATATTAAATAGAGATAAATTTCTTCTTCCTACATTCCGGTAATACGTTACTGGAATTTATACCGTTTCTTATGTATTATTGTGTACTTTTGTTTACATTTCTACTTTCAGCAACTTAAAACCTTTAAATCAATTTTATACATTTTTGTAAATTCAATATAAAAATTAATCTATTTTATTTAACATAATTGTAATGATTTTATTGAATTAAAATTTACAATTACGATAGGTTTGTACATTAATTTGTATTAATATAATTATATGTATATACCAGTTTTAATTTTACATTCTAAATTTGACAAATTTGTTTTTGCTAAGTTTTCGTAATTTATGAATAGTTATAAAATACATTTATTATGTATAACTATTAAATTAACAGAAGTAATTAAATTTTCTTTTATATATATATATATATATATGAATTAAAAAAAGGTACTAACAAAGTAAACGAACTAAAAATTAGATTATCTTTCATGCTAATGGAAATATCCACAATTAATGATAATTAATACTAGTTTTAGCCTTTAAATCCTCCAGTAATATTTCATTTTAAAGGTGAATCATTTCGTCTGTATGGTTATTTTAATATCATTCACAGAAAGAAGAAAGCGAATTTCCAAATTGATCCTTAAGTAAAGGTGATTCCTTCATTACGAAAGCTATGTTTGGAAATATTCTATTTTCAAGAGCAATAGCTCATTGATTAATAATTAATAGCCGTCACTTTAGACAGGTAATAAATTATTCTTTCAACTAAGGATCCCAAATAATGTATCTCAAACAAAGTATTTTTAGCTTGCACTAAAAATATTCTGCTTGAATTAAAGATATATTTTCTATTCAAAAATTTCAATGGGAAATATTTCATACCTACTTCTGTAATAAATGTTATTTATCATTAATGTTTTATGTATGCTTTTAAATTAAAAATATAGATATTTAATGCTCCCAAAAGAGATTGATTAAGAATTTTTAATTTTGATGAGGAGCTGTAAGAGACACATTTTGTTTATTTGAATTTTGTTTCGTGATAGGCTTTAAGAAATATCAAGAATATCCGATCAAAATAAATGTATTATGTCTTATTATTCAAAAAATTTCCTTTAAAAATCCTTTGAATAAATGGACGTAACACCACACACACACACAAATTTCTTTTGAATAATTTTATTAAAAAATTCTTGCTTAAACTTCGATGAAGCAAATATAATTTAGGATACATTATGATTTTATTTTTATTTCATTTGAACGTCAATTGTAGTGAATAAAATCTATAAAATATGGTATTTAACTATCAAATAGAAACTTTTAAAACTGACTTTAAAATTAAAAACCTTCACAATCAGGACCATTCACAAACACACACATTAAGGCTACCATGAGGCATAAATAGTACCACTAAAATTTTAATCCGACCGTGACACGTCACCTTTGCAAGACCTTAAAGTAGAAATTAGAAGTAGGATGCATCATTTTAGATGACTGTCAAAGTTTGACAGTGGTTCACATCTCCAGAATTACAATTTCTTCTCTAATATCCCTATAACATCTGAAGAGCAACGACAATTCAAGCTAACCAAATATCTTAAAAATACTCCTATAGCATATTTCGTTTTTAGATGTATTCTTAGATTGAAGTTGTTTTCCATATCTTAAAAATAAATTAATTATGCTATAACGCATTTAATAAATATATCAACAATTCAAATTTTAGGTGACAATTAGTAGAAAGGCGCTACAGCAATAAATATAATAAATGGTGTACATAAAATAACGAGTAAAGTAAGATAGGTTAAAGTCCGTGTTTATTTATTAAATAAGAGTAAACATGAATTAATAACATATATGCTGCCCTAAAAGTATATAGACAACATCGAAAATCAAACTTATAAATTAAAAATGAGAAAATTGGCATATTTCAAGAACTTTTCCAAATATGTATTTGTTGTAGAATATAGATGGTGAATCATTTTTTCAGTTTGATGTTTTCTTAAAATACGTTCCAATATTTAGCTCTTTCAAGCTAATAAATCCGAAATTTGACATTTAAGGTACGAAGGATTGAAGATTTTAGAAGTTACTAAACACATCATATGCGACAGATTTCCTATATATATATATATATATATATATATATATATATATATATATATCGTGTCTCAGCGTGGTACATTTACGGTGTGGAAGCATTCAGATAGACCAAAAAAACACATCTTTGCGTAACAATAGAAAGCTCTTGCGGGCTATTTTCAATAACAAAATATCATTCCTTTGCGAATACCCTAGCCCTCCAAAGGTCCATATCTATAATTCGTTATCGTTTGAAAGCAAGCAAATGTCATGTTTATCGCAGCTTGCAGCGAACACCAATTCTTAAAAAAGGTCATACAGAGACTCAATTACTTTGGACTTAGAAACGCATACATTAAGAAGATGAATGGTTAACTGTTCCATTTAGCGATAAAAAGGGATTCAATATGAAAGGTGCAAATAGTTTGACATATTATTTCAATGATCTAAGAAGAAAATATCGCACTTTCACTAGCCGGTAACGAGGAAAGACGGTCTGAGGCGCAGTATGATTTAGCGGCACAACTGATTTACGTTTCCTTTAAATTGTAAATAATCAGATTATCGGGATAGGCTTCAAACTCAGTTGCTTCCATTCGGAAAAGCTTAGATGGATTATAATTGGATATTCCAGTAGAATAATTCTACATTCCTCACCCCTAATCAACTGAAACTTGTTTTATTCAAAATCAAATTGTCAATATTGATTGGCTGGAAGTTGGCCCGAATTTTAACCCGATGGAAAATCTTTGGGAGGCATAAGTAAGAAATGCATAGTACCATGCTCACCAGTTATCAACCCTTTCGGATTAAGGCTACACGGTACTCTTTTTCAAAAAATTTTTTTGGAGACAGTAATATTAAAAGTAACTTAAGTATTGTTTTCATACTATATTATTAAACTGATTCTGAAAATAAAAAGTCAATTTAACTAGTCCTTATTTTAAAATTTAAAAAAATTTAAAAATTTTGAAGTTTTTTTAAACCCTTATAAAATACACAATTTTTGAAATTTTGTAATTATTTTGAGTGATTTATATTTCATACATTATTGCAAACAAAAGTTAGTATGGATTTGAAAATCTGTTCCCTTGTTGATTTTTAATAATTATTTTTCTAGCTAAACTTGGAAAAAACAGGAAAATTTTTAAAATATTAACTTTAACATTTTTTAAAAAAATAACTAGGGATCCCAGACCTAAATCCATACTAACTTTTATAGAACACATATATCTCAGTATGTATAAAAAATTTCAAGACTCTATCTTGAACAGAAAAAAAACCTTAGGGATTAGAAAACACTTACATCTTCAAAAATAAAAGTCTGAGAAAAATGCATTTAAAGTTTTTAAAGGCATAAAACAAAAACTAATAATACTTGCAAAGATCTAAATTTTTAATATATTATTTAACTACTTATATAATATATGAAAACACTACTTTAATTAAATATTATGGCAAATATTTTTATTTATTCAAAATATGTTTTTGCAAAATATCGATATAGCATTTTTTACAATGACAGATAATTCAGCTTAAAGTTAACATAATAATTTCACAAAAGTTTTAAAACACAATACACTTATAAAAAATAATAATGATATAAATAAAAGTTTAAAAACTACCAGGTTTGTACATAGCACCTAATTTTTTCTGAATTTTAAGTCGACGCAATTTAGCAAGTTTTATTTTTTTCTGCGCAACTTTAAAATTTGCAGATTTCCTTTTCTTTCTGAAATAGGTTCTCCTATAATGAGTAAAGTACACTAAATATTCCGATGACAAACTGTTCATTAGCATCCTGAAATGTTTTTAGAGCTTTTAATGTTCCAACAATAAATTCAGGTATTGCACTCGACATGGCAATCAACACGACTCCTAGAAGCTGTATTTTCTTTGGAATATTTGTCCCATATCATCGAATGTAATGCTTCATTAGAATTGTGTGTCAAACCTCTGACACATGTGCTTAATAATTCAGTTGATGCTAATCGCTGATAAATAGGCAAGATTTTGGGCAAATATTCTTCGTTGATTGTTATTTTTACCCAATCTTTGTGAATACCTGATTTTTTTCCACGTGCTAATGATAACTGGTAAAAACACCAAGAGTCAAAGAGCAAGATTGTGTCCCGGAAACTAATACTCTCAGATCTTTCCCATAATTTCACAGCTGCATTTACTTCCATTGCACCAGATGATCCGACATGTATTGTACTACAAACATTTTGTTGTCCTTTGTACCAAATACGAAATTCAGCACTTTCTTCTCCAAGCTCAAATTTAGTCTGTTCACATTCTCCACGTCGCTTTGACATTACTTCGTAGTCTATCACAAAGCCAGTTAGCAAGTCGATAACATATCCTATTCCGATATTTGACGTTGACGTATGTTCTCTTGTCAACCAGCTTCCATCATATGACATTCCAATACCGACTATATCTTTATCATTCCTTGAGCCCTATGCCTCAATGACATCTTTACGAATATAAAGCAACGGCTGATTTGACCCAACAAGATGTCCAATCAGAACTTTTGGCTCATAATGTCTTTTAAGTTTTACTAAACATTATATTTCAATTCATATGCATGCAGAATTTTTCCAACGATGAGTAGCCAAGTCACAAACTTAACATACCTTGCACTAATCTCATATTTACATCAAATGGAACATTAAAAAATTGATGCTTGCTAACATTTGATATTTGATGTAATATAGCATCAATTAATTGTTATGAACATGTTTCACTCTAGGTTTGGTCACAATTAACACATACAACATTCACTTTATATGCAAATCTATTTCTTTGACCATAGCAAAGTTTTAAAGATACACTATGGCAAATATTGCTTAAAAATATTCCAAAATTATCTGTAAACAAACATTCAGTATCCACTATAATGTAATTTGAAAGATACTTTTATATGTAGCAGAAGTATTAAAGACCTTTGTATTCTGAAGTTTTGTAGTTATATCCACTAAAGCAGGTTTTTAGCATTGTCATTATCAGTAGTACTCCATCTCTTAGAAGTGTTGATTCTCTTCTCAAGCTGCGAAAGTTTTGTCCGTGGTATTTTTTCAACAGAAAAAACTTCACTTAAACAATTTAAAATAGCTTTTAACTTATATAAATTATATGCAGAATAAATATTGGTCTTGAGAAATACCTTTTCTTATCAATTTTGGCTAAGTAACTATAAGCACATCAAGAACTCAAAATATAAACAAACATAAATGATTTTATTAGTGAAAGTTGTTAATATCTACTTCTCTGCAAGTATCGATATTATTTAAAAAATATCAGTAATTAATTAAATTTAAGAATGGAAAAATGCTTTAAAATGAAACCGAAACTAACCACGCCCCCCTCAGCTGTCAAAAATAGTGACTGACAATGCTCAGAAAACTTCAAATATCTTAAAAACTAATTGGTTAATAGATCTAAAATTTGGGGCCAAGATTCTCAAATGTATGGGCTACAGGAAAATGCAAAAAAAATTTTTTCGATAAATTTGTCATTTTTAGGGTACTGTGTAGCCTTAAAGTAACAAACAGAACAGGATTTGTTGTCTTTAAAATTTTATTTGCTGCAAATATTAGATTAAGGATATGCAACTATTTTTAGAAGTGGACGCTTCTTGTCATGTTATACTAAATTTGGAAAATTTTCTTTTGATAACAATTTGTAAGACTCTAATTTTAGAATGTTGAGAAGTAGCGGCTTCTCATGACTGTTAGATGATAATTCAATTAATTCAAACTGCAAATATGCCTTCATTGCTTCAGAATTAATGTTATGTTGAAAGGCGTGGTGGAAATGTTTCCGGGAAGATTTCAAAGGGAAATGTAAATCATGTTATACTTGTATGTACTAGTGCCACAATAGAAAGTCACTGCATGGAACTTAAAATGCACCGTGTGAATCACAATGAAAAGAGGTATCAGACCTCTTCTACATGAAAAGATTTTCCACCGCAATCAGTGGTATTCCTTTACATTTTGCCACTTTGGAATATATATTGTAAAATAATATAGCAATGTTTAATGTACAGGGTTAGCAGACAAATGAATAACCGGATTTAAAAATTTATATTTTAGAAACTATTACACATATTACAATAAGTGATATATGAAATTAAAGGAAAATATGTAAATTTTTACTTACAGTTACAAACGTTTGGTATATGATGCGTTACAGAACATACTAAAAAAATCTTAAACATAGATTACAGAACAAGATGAAATTTATATTTACGTTCCTTCCCCACATTTTGTTGTGTAACACTGTCAATTGTTCCTAATGCTACATGAATGCGTTCTTTAAGTTCTTGCAGTTTTTTTTTGCATCGGTGTTGCACAAATACTGTTTTTAGCGGCAGCTGTTGTAGACTTCCATGAACTCCGTACAAAACTTTACTCCCCCCTCTCTAGCATTTCTTCCGAGATATGTAGGCAGCCTATACTTTTATTTCTGTGCAAGAAACCTGTGTCTATAAATTATCGATACCATTACAGAATGTTCCTGTGACTTGGTTCTTCATTTACGTAGTCATTACTAACTACGCGTTGTACAGAAATAACTGTAAACTTCGTTTGTATTCTAATACGCAAAAACATTTTTCTCTCGTTGTCTCCATTTTTGGATTTCAATCACAGCATTCTATGAAAGTACTATCGTCTATTGTTCGACCAGGGAAAGAAAACTTGGTATATTATTCTTTAATTTCGTATATTACTTAATGCAATACGGGTTATTATTTCGAAAATATAAATTTTTAAAATCCAGTCTTTCCTTTGTTCTGACAACTCTTTAACATTATATAACATATTACATGGAAAAGTTGTAGAAATATTGTATGAATTTAATATAACTATTTGATTTGCGGGAAGCAGGATGGAACCTTCAATTGAGCCGGAACTGTTTCGCAGTCCATACTTTGCCCATTCCTTCATTAGTTCAAAGCATCAATCGTGTATTTAAATTAGTTAAATACAACGCTTTCAAAATTTGAAATATAAGGGATCGAACTCTTTTTGTCCATGTATATTTGGGACTGCCCATCTTACATTTTAATTTCTCCACCAGAATTTAATAACTGAAAACGATAACTCAATACTTTATATAATTTGCTATTGTACTTTTCTGCTTAGATACTTTTTCTTCTGTTCATGAACTTTTAATTAAGCTATATATTTGAAAATATTGCGAGTTATAATTATAAGAGTATCTATACTAGAGTTAGTGAACATACGCAAATTACAGATCAAATATCACAATGTGTGGGACGTGCTAATGTCTTAAAATGAACGTATATCAACTTTTCGTGACACGAACATTTCTAGTACGACACATTCTCTTATTTAGGAGGCGACACTGCATAAGCATATTAGCATCATCTATAGGGTGTAGAATTTATTATATTTTGGAACTTACAAGCAGATAGGCATCGTATATATGTGTTGGATCCGAGTTATCACCTTTTTAAATTTTTATATAAAAAACCAGTCCTACATTAACAGTCGAGTCGCCTAAGGTCATTTTATTTTCTGTAACTCAATTGGGCAAATTTCTCTTTTTCTCACATATATAAACTGGCTATTTACTCATCAAATACATTACTTTTGGTCCGTTTCTTGACCTATAGTACATAACACTCTGAGCTCATTTTGTAAAATTTCATTTCTTTTCGGGTTTCTTGAGCATTGTATTGCTTCATGTACAGATATTTGTATTAACACGATTCTCAGAATTAAAATATATATGCAATTTGACAAGGGACTGCGCTTTTTATACTTAAACCACTGCTTGAATTATGAAAAGAAGAATTAAAATATATTATTAATCACAACACACAATCAGCTAAGAATATCTAACACAAAATCATCATTATTAATTAAAAGAATCTAATTATTTAAAGAAAGCATTAAAAACGAAATAATTATTAACGCAAATCAGATAAAAAATTTATATAATAATGAAAAAAAAAATACCAAAATTTAAACTGAAATTCAAAAATCTATTATTAATGAACCAGAATTTTTTATAAGAAAGTGAATGAAAAGCAAAATTTTAGAATAATAAAAATAATAGGATTCATACTGTTTCATACTTTGGAATAAATAATGTATGTTTATACCAGTAACTACTGATCTTGCTATAACATTTCAGTGATATGCATTACAAAAAAAATATGCTAACAAACGAAAATTCCTCAAATTCAGAAAATAAACCGTAGTAAAAGATGGCAAACATAGTAAACATCTATAATTTAACTGCAAAAAACCAAATTCTACACATGTCTAAATATCTAAAAAAACTATTTAACTAATTATATATATATATATATAACACATTCATACACACACAGAACATTCGGAGAATAAATTTGCTATTACAAAGTAAAACTCAATTTCATGTTTATTCTACAGTATATAAAACAGAAAGAAAGGATAGGAAATTAATGTCTACTTTTAATAGGCTTAATCTGATTCTCAAAAGAAGGAAGTCATGATAAACCTACGAGTTAAGTGAACTCAAGAGTTAACAAACAGCGAAATAATAACTCTATAAGTTAAATTAATTATTGAATTAAGAAAGAATTTCCATTTCAGTGCTATTCAAACCAAAGAGAGATATCGATGTGGATGCTTAAAGAAGTGTTCAAGTATATTAAAGAAGTGTTCACATTTCACAACAAATAATTCGAGATAAAAACCAACGTTTTTAAAAACAACGTTTTTATATAGTGGCAAAGTTTATTAAAAAAATTATTGAAATATTATTTAAAACTGGTCGGAAATATCTAAATATTGCATTGTTAGGCAAGTAAGAACGGTTCCCGAAATTTCAGAGCTCTAGCTTGATGGGAAGTTGGTTAATTTAACGATAGAAAATTTGATGACACACTGATACACACACGCACACAGAAACACACACCAAGTGAAATACATAAAAACGTTAAAAGTAACTAAAATTTATTAATTCATCCGGTAAATTAAATGGTTGGAATGCAGTTTAACCCAATCACTCTTGGCGACAAGAATTATTTGGCAGTATTTTGCCAAATGTGGCTACCCTGGTCCGTTTTACGGACTTAACGTTCAGCCAAACAAAAAAAATCGCCAAGTTTGGTGCCAGTTTTTGAAATCACGCCAAGTGGTTGGGATAAACTGCATTATTGAAGAAAATAGTAGCTAAAACTTGTCGCAAATGTCTAAATATCGCATTGTTAGGCGTGTGAGAACGATTCCCAAGGTTTCAGAGTTCTAGCTTGATGGGAAGTTGGTTAAATTAACGATCGAAAAATTGATGACACACACACACACTCACACACACCAAGTGAAATTCAGAAAAACGTTTTAAAAATAGAGGCCTGGAGCTACGTTATCGTAGTCCTTCAGTATTATGTTTATCTTTTCATCTGCAGTGATTCCTTATGTGAGCATGTGCCTAGTACATCTATAATTTCAAGATATATTAAAAGAAGTATCCATGTGTATTATGTAAATTATTATTAATGTTGTTGTTAAGCACTCAACACTTGGGTAGTTAATTGATTGTTTTTTTAACATCCTGATTGGTATGTGGTTCTGGATTCCATTTTTGTGTATTAAGTATGGTGTTTCTCATATTATAAATTTTCTAAATCTGTTGAAACAGCTTTTCGAATTCTTTTTATAAAAGTCTTCTTAATTATTTTCCCAGTTTAAAGTAATTTCAAGTTTAGAACACTTGATCTTTCTTTGCCAAATCCTAGAAACGACAATGAGACAACGAAACATCCAGCCTTTATAAAAAAACAAAATGATTTTTTAAAATGATTTTAATGACAAATGATTTTTTTTTAAAAAAAAAACCTTTTTCAATATGTTAAATTTCAAAACTTACAATAATGTTCCATTTCAAATATCTTGTTTTTTAAAAGACTTCAGAAACACTATTATGAAACGTAATGAGTTTTTTCCTTTTAATATTTTAATGGAATATGAAAACCGTTTTAGAAAATTCTCTCTTTCTCTCTCTTTATATATATATATATATATATTTATAAAGAAATATTAAAGAATGCAATGCATACTTTGTACTAATTTTAATTGCGTGCAAAATTATGTATTTCTTCAAGCATTTCTTTATCTATCTAAATGCATAATCTGATATTTCAAATACAATTGAACTAAGACAAAATAAATGTGATTGTTTTTTGGAAATAATGTCAACCGTAAAACAAATTTCTAAATTGCAAGTGAATATATTGAGTTATTTCAGATAACCAGACAAATTTTAAGACAACAAATAAAGGAGCAGTTGCACCCTAACTACATTAGATGTTTTGTCTACTGTACGCAAAGTTTGCATAATATATTTTTCGGAGAGACTTTGATCTTACATCCTACTGTGAATATGGTAGATTATTTTTGAAAATAAATGTTTGTGTTCATAACGTATGTTTTTGGCGGTTTTTCCAATCAAGATATAAGCTGTATTTCTTTTCAAACGGTTACTTTGTCAACAGGAAGCACAGGACCAGTGTGATTTTAGTAGAACATAACGATTTATAAATATATGCGGAAATTACATGAAATGGAGCTCTTGGAAAGTCTCAGTAAGAAACCGGTTCGTTTTTATTTGAAAATTAATAATAGTGCTCCAGCAATCGGAATATTTACTAACGTATTTTCTGCTTGCAAATAGATTTTACTAATATTGAATGTAATACAGTTTATTATTTCTAATTACTTCATGACAGTTTCATTCTATTTTGTCTTTAGTAACAGGATTCCAACTTTTCCGCATTTATCACAAAAGAGTTTAGAGATACTTGCGTAAAGAATATTCAGAACATCTTGATTATTCAGAAGTCGTTGCTGAATATTTAGAAGTTTAATAAAATATTTTCAATGCAGAATACTTTATTTAATGCATTCATATAATTGTTTTTCTAAACATTCCTATAAGTATAGGTTTGTTTTTTTACTTGGAAATATCTGCAGAAACCTTTCTTTGAAATAATTTTAACAAGAAATTTAGTTGGCAATTCTAATTTCCCTCATACGTGTCAAATTTGTTTTTTTAATTTTAAAATTTTGGTCCTTGTATTTAAGACAGCAATCAATTATATTTTTTCAATGTTTGTATAAATATCTATGCATATTCATAGTAGCTTTATGAACATACTGGTTATGAATATGTGAAGATTATTTTTTATTCTCTTTAAAACAGAGGGGCTTCTATATTCCCCAGAGATATCACAAAATAATTAATATTATTTTTAGGGAAACACGCAATGGTAAAGCTTGATATTAGTTCTTGTGGATCAATTTTTATTTTTCCTAGGTTCCTAATAACCATGAATATATTTTCGCTAATTATCAATATTTTTAATTGCTAAAATTAGTGAGAAAGAAACTCCTATATATGTTGAAATATTATACGCTTTATCTATTTAAATGCACATGTGTTCAAGAAAGTTTAAATAACTCTTACGATTCCGGTAAAATTGTTTATTCATTTTCCATTTTATGCATTATTTAATGGCATATTCCTTTTTATTCCTAAGTAAATTTTATTATTATTTTAATTAATTTTTTTTTTCTGTTCGACATCTTTCCCATACATATTATTCATTTAAATATAGTGTATTCCTTATTTATGCATTATTCTTCTAGCATTTTTGTTTTATTATAATTAAATTTTATTATTATGTCAAAGAACAGCATCACAAAATTGTTTAATGTCATAAAAGGAACTCTTAAGTGTAATAAATATTGTAATTTAAATATTAGATGTGAGAAATACTCGTAAGCAGATAAGATTTTTTTTTAATTATATAGTTAAAAAGCAACTTTTTTTTAAAATAAAAACATTTTTGTGGAGATGAATTTTAATAATTTTAGTAAAATATAGTTAGAGCAATAAATTATAATCAGATGGTAAGATTTTGAAGGAGGTGGGAGCGCTTAAAAATAAGATGCAAAATTTATATTTGTAACTTCAGTGTGATTTACATCTCTGATAAAATTTAAAGAACATATCAATCAATGCAGACAAGAAATGCTGAAATCTTTCAATTCTAGTGAACAAAGCAATTCTTTTCTCTGCAACAATAGAATTTCTAGATAAAAAATAATTGGGGATATAGAAATACAGGTTTTTGTTTTCTTCTGAGAAATAAGCTTACAAAAAAGTTTGCAACATTGCCAAGCTGTTTATTCTCTAGTGTAAGAAATTCCCGGCTTTGAACCATGTTGTTTATTTACTACCGATGCATCTTTAAGTACTAAATAAAAAAAAGTAAAGTTATCCTAGAAATGAAATTTTATAAGACATATTTACGAACCTCTTGGAATATCATCTATCATCGAGAATTGGTATGATGAAGGAAAAAGAAATTTCGATTATGTAGTTGTTTTATTTATTTTTTATTTATCACATGATTGGAGAAAATCAATAATTTAATTTAAATGTAGTTTTGGCAGAAATACGTCAAGGTTATTGAAGTAAGCCAACAGATGGTATATTATATGTGTCTGGTTGAGTAAGCACATTAATATAATTTATTGTTCGTATAAAAATTGTCCTGGTGGAATGCAATAGAGTACTAAAAGCGATTTTCTGAATATCTTGATAGAAATCTTACAGAGATTACATAACATCTTAAGTATCTTTCCTCAAAGTTTATCTGTTATTAAAAAGTGTTTATATTTTGCTAAAGGGGTACAATAATATTGGGGAATCTTAGGTAATTTGATTGCATACAATTACAACTTCTTCCCAACAATATCGAAACGTAAGTAATTAGATAAATTAAATGATAATAAGAAGTGTAATGGATTAACATAGAAATAGTGATATATAAGTGAATTAGAATTGAAGAGAAAGAGAAAGAGAAAGGAGATAGAGGATAACGACAAGTCGATTGATATTTGTAAATTTCATTGAATCATCGTAATTAATCGTGTTTACTGAAGCTACTCCTAGTTAGAGTAATAAGAAGTGAACTTGTTGAACAAGATGAAAATCGGAACGAGTGATTTGGGAAGCCAAGGCTTTATTATTAGAATAAAAAGCAGTTATAAATAAATAAGAGAGGTTCGAGAAAGTGACCTTGAATATACTTTGTTACTAGCTAATAAACTATGTGCTAACTTTCTCTGGCGTTATCTTTAGTTTCTTATTTTATGAACTTATTGACTATTTCATTATATTTTAATCCTGAAAAGGTATCATGGGGGAAAACCACCCAATATAAATTGTTTTTCTAACATTATTATTAAAAAACTGAATTCCAGCTAACACTGATTTTTCCTGTAATCATTTATAGCTTCATTAGGGATTTCGTATCATTAAAACGCTCAATTTTGTTATGTAATTTGTAGACTACACAACAAAGAAAATTGATTTGGGTTGATATTTCACCCATGATACTGCAAGTGTAAGTTTTTCAAAACTTCTTCTTGAAGATTTGATTTGCTGTATTCGAAGATGGTCATTAGAAGTATTTTATGGAAGAATGAACTCAGAGAGGGTAAACACTCGAACAACATTCTTGCATTTTGCAATGTTGAAAATGATGTCTGAAGTATTACTGAGTAAGATTACCTGTTAAAATGAGGAATTTCTTTTATTGAACCATTTCTTTAAGAACTATTAAAATACCTCATTAGCTATATTATCTGAGGAAAATAATATCAGAAATATTTGACGAAAAGGTTGAGGAAACAACACCATCCACATCTAAGCAAGGAAGGTGATGTACATGTACAAGGAAATAAGATAGAAAATATACTGTGAGACGTACAATGTGTACAAAGTTCATTTGTAAAATTATTAGCAATAACTATAAGAACAGAGTTTATAATTTTCAAGAAATATGTAATTTTTATAATATGTCCAATCTCATTGACTTATCTTTATTAAATATATAAAATTAAATTCATTTACTGGGGTAAAATTACTCTTATAATACGGTAACGCAAGTATTTTCAATGATAGCTTTTAAGGGGTAAGATTGCTGTAAAGTGAAATTTTGAAAGAAATTCGTAACAAATCTGACTCTTTCATATATTTTGTAAGAAATACATGTCACTATTTGTAATTACTTATAATATGACCTCTTATGAACACTATCAAAAAAGTATTTAAGAATTTGTATATTACATGTGAGCTATATATTTTTGAATATTTCCAGTATTTGTAGAATTTTCTGTTATTTAATAAAATTGCTTCAAAAATTCCAACTCGTTTGTGAGTGTATGCGAGTAAAATTCAATCTAATACGGGGGAGGATAATTTCAAATGACACCTTATTCAGGGTGGCAATAAAGGATGGCACAAGATAGAAGATCTCGAACAGTAACAACACACATAGAAACACAGCATTCGTACTGACACAGATACAGCATTTGTTATGACAGTCACAGTTTTGTCAGCAACGTTTGTCTCTCCAGCTTACTAGTTTGCTCTGCAGACTAATCTAATCTCCACCGTAATACTCTGCACTTCCAATGCAGACTCCCATAGATCCTGACAGACTTAGACTGCTTTGACAAGTTCATTCGGCAGATCCACTTCCATGTACCTAATGTTTCCATTCAATTTCCTGATTGATCTCGAAAGACATACAGACTCCCTGTCTTTGGTTATCGTCGTATTTATACCTTTGCCGGCTAGGTGGAATATCACAGATAAAGTTCAAGAAAAGTCCGGAACTTTCTTCCCAGGGGAGATATCGTAAAATTCAGCACTCTCTAGAAATATCTTTATGTAACCAAGTCACCAAGTTTCTCAACAAGTTATCAAAACTGTTGCTTTTGTTTTGGGACCATTGCTTGAACATTCTTTTCCTGACTGATAAAATCTCTGTAAGTATCGCTTTTTCTTTATAAGAGAGACATTGCAGGGAAGTGTCATCTCGAGTTCGTAACAATAATCATTCTACTAAATTTCTAAAACTGAAAGTTCAATTAAAGGAATTTGGTTTCTGAGAGGAGTTCCTAATTTGTGTTTACATTAACTATGTGATGCAATGTAGAGATAATATCTCAGTACATAAATGTTAATATTGCCATTTTGATTTTCTTAAAATTTCGTGATTTAAGAGGTCATTTCTCACAGTGTGTCTTCTTTATCTTCGTAACATTAAAAATGACCAAATTTAAGAAACATTTAAAAATATATTGACAGATAGTACAATCACCATTTTTTGTGTTCATTTACTACACTGTTATTAAAATTTTAATGAGAGAATTTATTTAAATACCATTTTTTTAAAATTCATTTCTAGAGTAACATGAAAAGCTTACGAATAACGAAAATTAGTGTTCATTTTAACCTATAAAACCTTTTGAGTATCAATTTCGGCAAAATCTCTCATTAATATATTTTTGCTTTGCAGTGATATGTGTGCCATTTTCCAAAGGTCTGAGACAAGTGGAGGCTAAAAAACGTTCCTTTTGTGTTGTATGGTTATGGCCCTATTACATACACACTACGAGTCGCTGCCTGTAAACAAAGGCAATATTGTGGATTTAAAACTGTTACACGTTCATGAAAAAAGATAGCTCATGTAGCTGCCTGAATTCCCGAATAACATGTTGCTCGAGTTATTTCTGATGGCCAAGACATAATATCGTTACCATTTTTTATTTCTCCACTTGTCAACCCATTACGGCCACCTGCAGAGTTTTTTTTTTGTTCCCAAGCATTTTAATTTTAAATTTGGATTTCAATATTCGCAATCATGCCCCTATCATCTTCTCAACAAGATCGATATATATATATATATATATACCAACCTTTCAATGTTGCCATTTTTGTAAGGCTTCAACTCCAGAACTGCTTTGTGCACAATAGAATCTCCTTCTCCTAAGTACTCCTTAACAACTCGGAACTATTTAAGGTACAAAGCACACCTTCACAACTTCTAATCCTCTATTATTTCCAAATTAATTTGTTGAATACTTTTCTCTGTGTATATTACTAAGAATCGAGTTACACAAACATTTTGAAAATACTTTTGTATCATTAACCTTCCCATTATCAACACTAACTACTGCCACTACACCATTTATAGAAATATTCCCCTCTTTTTTGCCAGATGCTATTAATAACCAAGATTACGTATGGGATTCCGCAATTAACTGATATTGATCCTGTAGAAATTAATGCCATAGAAACTTTTGCATCTGTCATATCATTTAATGCTTGTGTCAATTCTCAAAACTGCTTTACGGGAAAGCTTGGCGAGGAAGGTAAATCCATGACTACGCAAAAACTTTTCAGCAGAATACCCTTTGTCATTGATCTCCTGAAGTATGAAAATTTCATGCAAATTTCATGCACTTTCATTATTATCTGAAGATCTATTAACCGTAGTATTAAGAACTGGTTGTTTGAAACCACATCTGTAGCACAGCACATTAACACTTCTGTAATATGCTGAATACAGTTAAGTGGTAATATACTGTCACAGTATATTAACACTTCTGTATCCAAACCTTGTATTTGACGATCTAAATTAATATGAATGCTTAGTTTTCGGTATTTCATACAGAACACTCATAGTTTATAGGAACTTGAAAACAGAATAACGTCAAT
>BMAW01095046.1:0-11588 GCA_019974015.1 Nephila pilipes
CACACACACACACACACACACACACACACACACCAAGTGAAATTCAGAAAAACGTTGTAAAAAAAAAGAGTATGCATTATAATTTCATTGTTTTTATAAGGGAAAACGGTTTTAAAATAATTAATTAAAAAGTACTTCATGAAAGTTATAGCTATAAGCTGTTTACTGCTTAAAAAATAAATTTCACATTCATAATACAAAAATTTCATATCCTTCCCCCGTTTTTTTACATTGCAGTCAGGTTGCATGCGAAATTTAACTTTCCTGCATTTATAATTTTTTTATAAAGGAAACATGCTGAATGCAATACTTCTATATGTTGTGCACTAATGATTGTAATATAAATCCAAAACTGTCAACAATTCATTCTAGTTAGTGGAAAAAAAAGTTAGAAATATTCATCTTGTTAAAAAATATGAGAGATAAATACTGCTGGATATTCATTATTTCTGTTTGATTTATCACCTGACTTGTGCGACGGAGAACATTTCAATCTTATGATACATAGTAACTAAAGCATAGAATTAAAATTTAACAAAGCATTGGAACAAACAGTGTCGTTGATTGTTTTTGCAGAATTTGAATCTTTAATTGAAATAAACAAAACTAGGAACGTACTTTTCGATTTCAAAAATTGATGTATGCCTCACAAATCCATCGAATTTTATCTGAGGATAAAGATGCCCAAAAATATTTTATTGGAGTTTTTCTTTCGGACAAATTACCCTTAATTAGAAGACGAAGTATTCTGGTTGTGAATATAGACACGCATGATCAAGAAGGATCTCACTGGCTAGCCATGCATATTCGAGATGAAAACACTATAGAATTTTTTGATTCGTACGGATTTCCTCCAACGGCTTATGGTGAATTTATTTCGAACTATGTAAGAAAGTTTAAAAGCATAAAGTGGAATGAAAGATCTCTTCATAGCGTTACGTCTAATGTTTGTAGTCCTTATTGTATTTTTTTCCTGTATGCCTCACTAAACCAGTAAAGGCTTTTCTATGGATTATATTTTATATGAATTTGTTCGTAACAAACAAAATGATTTTAGATTGTATCAATATTTTAAAAATAGATATAATGTAAGAATAAATTTTAGATGGTAAATAAATATAATTTTGTTTTTATATTTTATGTTTGTGCCATTATTTATTCAATAAAATAAATACATTTTAGCTTTATACTTTAATCATATAAAACATTTTTGTCATTTTAGGATTACTTTGTATAAAATATTCTATGATTTTTATTAATTTTAACACTCTACTTTAAATTTTATCAATACTTTTCTAACTTTTCCAATATTTTTCAACCTTTTACCAATATTTTTAACTTTTTTTCAATATTTTTCAACTTTCTTCCAATATTTTTCAGCTTTTTTCCAATATTTTTTGAATTGCTTAACTATTATTAATATGGGTTTTTTGTGTGTGTAAGAAAAGAACAAAACAGATTGTAAAACAGAAAAAAAAAAGAAATTTATTGAGGAACAGAAGTTACACTTAATATTCTATCCATGACAAAGGTTTTGCGTACAATGTTTTTGTTTTAAGATATTTATTCTTAACATAACTCGACGGAAATTTTTTTCTTTTTAAAAATTCGTTAAATGATTCAATCCCAAAAGGTTTTAATTTTTCTGTCTGTCACTAAGTGAGTAACTAAGTTTATAACATTAGTATTTCGTATAATTTTCCCATCTATCATTAGCTCTTTATCAGGTGTCCAATACATTTCTTCCCGATGCTTTTGAATAAAATCAATGATTTCTTTAATAACGGTTTTATATTTCTTTGGAATTGTTTTTTCTATTTCATTTTCAATATTTTCTGAACTGGTTTCCTGCTTTACAAATCCGAGGACCTCCTTAGAATCTTCGTTTGATAACACACTCTTCTTATTTTCTACATTAGAGTGTTCAAATTCTTTCTGTGGTTCTCATATGTCTTCACTGGTTTCTTTTGGAAAGCGAAAGTTTAAACATTTTTGAAGAATTTGTAAGTATAAAGTAATCTATTCGGAATCATTAATGTTTTTGTTTTAAAGAATAGATTGCATTTGTCGATCTAATTCTGACAGTTGTTCTGAAACGAAATTTTGAAGTCTTTCTTCTGGCACTAAAACGAATTTCTCAGTGTGCTCCATGAACGAGTGAGTATATAATTGAAACAGTAGCAGGAATAAGAAAACTTAAAAATCCGTCTCCTTTCTGTATCAGAACTTTTCTCTTTTCATACAAAGGGACAGATTTACTCCCAACTTTCGTATAACCTGTTTAAAAGGAGCTAATCTTCTTTTCTGATGTTTTGGTAATGGAACATTGCCTTTTAAAGTATTTATTGCACATTCACATACTGCCTTTATTAAGGAATTGGGACATTTTTGTAATATTTTTTTCTTGGCTTTGCTTTTTGCCAAGTGCTGCAAATGTATCACATGTTGCTTGCCCGACATAATTAAAATAAATGATTTATGCTATATTATTCAAAGCTTTAAATATTATATCATTAGTAAAAGAAACGTTTCTGTAACTAACAAAAAAAGTATTATATATATATATATATATATATATATATATATATATATATATATATGTTTCTTGTCTTAAAAAACAGTTATTATCGTGGAATGTATACAATGTTTTTATCTCCTGGATATATACCCGTACGTATGCGCAATTGTTCATTCGTTTCAGACTTCAAGTCCATGAATAAATAGCCATATGGTACCATTATAGACTCATTATAACTTTCTAAAAGAAATTTCGATTTTGAAGGATACATTTGTCGTGCCAGACAAGAAATCTGTTGTTTGTCTCTAACATTTTTAAAACAACATAGATAAGAAGTATTTAAAGATATATTCCTAATTCGTTTTCCCTTACAAAAAAATATTCTGTAAAATAAGTATTACCGATTTATTTCTATGATGGCTTCCCTTTATAAACAAGTTTGAAAGTTTTTTGTCATCTCCTATTTCATTCATTAAGTCGTCTATTATTATGAGAGCATTAGTAATATTTTCTACATCGGAAGGCATGCCTTCATGAAATTCTATGCCAGACATCTTATCAAACAATTTCTGATAAACTCCATAACACCAAATAATTTTCGGAGGAAAAGGTTTGATTAATTTTGTTTCTAAGATTCGTTTAACATAGAAAGTTTTACCAGAATTAGAAGGCCCGCATATCATCATAGAAAATGGATGCTTAAGGTTTGGAAACTCCATTGTAAATGAGAACATACTAAGAAAGAATACATTATTTATAGTTTTTAAACTGTTTATTATCTCAATAAGTTTTAAATATCAAGTCTATAAAATGGAATGCCTTTCTCTTAATCTCTCTAACATACAAAATAAATAATACAACTTTCCTTTTATAGAACAATATGCTAACAGAAAACTTAATTTAATCATATATTTTTAAAAAGCTTTATACAAGAAGCATTGAAATAAGTAATAATATTCAATAAATATGAAATACAGTCAAAAAATGCATGCATAAAATGAAGAGGAAAAATATGCATTAAAAATATGCATATGAAAGGTCATATGTACAGAAATCAATATCTATAAGAAAATACTGTATAAATTAATTCTCATTTATATAAAATATTAGCTTTCATTTATATGACAGTTACCTAAAGCTAAAGTTGAAATATCATCTTCAAGAATATATCTTTTATCATCGAAAGGGCAAAGTGAATTTTTTTTACTTTTTACAACGTTTTTCTGAATTTCACTTGCTGTGTGTGTGTGTGTGTGTCATCAAATTTTCGATCGTTAATTTAACCAACTTCCCATCAAGCTAGAGCTTTGAAATTTTGGGAATCGTTCGTACTTGCCTAACAAAGCAATATTTAGACGTTTGCGACAAGTTTTAACTAATATTTCAATAATTTTAACAAGTTAAAATATTCTTTCCTCTCGGCGCTTTTAGGATTGAGGAAAAATTGCTTTCCCCCTCTGGGAGCACCGGGCACTCCCCACGCAGCATGCGGTTATCGTAAACCTTTTGTACTCGCAAAGGGGAGATACTATCTCCCCTTTACAATCTCCGAGATAGTAAGGGTTGCTGACTTTTAGTCAGTAATCATTCGCAAGAAAGAAAGTTTCCAATATTTGGCGTCATATCTTATCACAATAATTTTTTCTGAACTCTGGTTCCCATTTTTTTTAATAGAATGACTTACAAACTTTCAAATGCATGTTTTGATTTTATGAGTATTATGAATTTTTTAATACGCTCACAAATGTCTCTTTTTAAGTGAATTTTAAAGTTAAAAATAACTAACAGTTTTAACTAATATTTCAATAATTTTCTCTAATAAACTTTGCCACTATATAAAAACGTTGTTTTTAAAAACGTTGGTTTTTATATCGAATTATTACAGTATGTATTTGATGTATAGAACTATTAATGGATTTGAACTCTTCACGACTTCTATATCTATTTAGGAGATAATTTTTATAGTCTTCATGAGAAATTTTACTTTTTAAAATAGATCTATGTACCCCTTTTGCTGCATTTTTTTCTAAAGTTAATGTTTTTATGCTATACATTTTTGCTTTGAGACCTACGAATTTTGTTTCTACCATCCCATTTAACTCATCTTTCATTCTTCCGAGAACTTTATTATTTAAGGGATTATAAAGAAAATTATTTGGAGGAGAGCTAGCTGTGTCAAATTCAATGGAATTACGAAACATATCTTTATATATATCTGAAGTTGAAATAATATAACACAGAGAATCTGTATCTGTAAATAATAATTTGGCACGATTTGCATACATCCTTTTGATATAATTGTAACGAAAATTATACATTAAAATTTTGGAAATGTCTAAAATTGAAAAACCAACATATATGGGTCTGTTCAATAAAAGAGAAGTAAGTTTTCTTTGAATAGACAAGATCATTATTAATTATTTTATAAGCATGAAATGCTGAAGATGCTATCAATTTCTCAGCTCTTTTTTCACTGTTCACTAAATCAATCTTAACTCTATTACGTAAATTTTCCATTGTTTTACCAAACACGGCATTGGTTAAAAGTTTAAAGAGATCTTTTTCAAAAATTGTTATTTGCTCGCTTTCGATGTTCGGTATTAAAATCAATATAATTTTTTAACCAAGAACTTTGTTTGAATTTTAGAATTTTATGTATTTTTTTAACCTTTAAACCTAAATGTACATATAACTAAATTTCTATAATGAAGAACATAACAGGTCAATTGAAAAGTCCCCGGCCTACCATAGTAAAACACATTTTTTGGAAAAATTAGTTTTTTTTATTCAACATAATTCCCTTCAAGGGTGATGCACTAATTATAGCGACCCACCAACTTTTCGATACCATTTTTGTAGTACGATTTGTCCTTTGCTTCAAAATAGGCCTCAGTTTCGGCGATCACCTGTTCATTCGACGAAAATTTCTTCCCAGCGAGCATTCTTTTGAGATCTGAGAACAGAAAATAGTCGCTGGGGGCAAGATCTGGAGAATACGGTGGATGCGGAAGCAATTCGAAGCCCAATTCATGGATTTTTGCCACCGTTTTCACTGACTTGTGCATTGTCTTGGTGAAGCAGCACTTCCTTTTTCTTCAAATTCGGCCGTTTTTCGGCGATTTCATCCTTCAAATGGTCCAATAACGCTATGTAATAGTCGCTGTTGATGGTCCTTCCTTTTTCAAGGTAGTCAATGAAAATTATTCCATGCGCATCCCAAAATACAGACGCCATAACCTTGCCAGCCGACTGTTGCGTTTTCCCACGCTTTGGAGCGGGTTCGGAGTGAAATGATGGAGCCATGTTTCATCCATTGTCACATATCGACGCAAAAACTCGGGTTTATTACGCTTGATCATCTTCAAACACTGCTCCGAATCATCCACTCGTCGTTGTTTTTGGTCAAAAGTGAGCTCGCGCGTCACCCACTTTGCACAGAGCTTTCTCATGCCCAAATATTCGTGAATGATATGATGTACACGTTCAGTTGATATCTTTATAATGTCTGCTATTTCATTCCATTTCAATTTACAGTCATTCAAAATCATTTTGTAGATTTTTTTAATGTTTTCGTCGGTAACAACCTCTTTTAGGCGTCCACCGTCTTCGGTGCTCATTTCACCAGGTCTAAACTTAGCATACCAATCCTTGATGGTTGATTTTCCTGGGGCAGTGTCCGGAAACTCGGCATCAAGCCAAGTTTTTGCTTCAACTGTATTTTTTCCCTTCAAAACGCAATATTTTTATCAACACGCGAAATTCCTTTTTATTCATTTTTTTCACAATAACAAAAGTTGCTTCACTCAAAATGCTATAATTCACAAACTAATGATCCGACAGCTGTCAAATTTATACACGCATCTTTTGAGGGTTAGGGCTAACTAAAAACATATGGATTTAATTCTAGTAGCGCCATCTATGTGTCAGGCCGGGGACTTTTCAATTGACCTGTTATTTAGTTTTATTTCTTAAGTTAGGAACCAATTTTTCTACAGATTTCGATTTTAAAATACTAAATTCTTTAGCAATATTTTTAGTATAGGGGGAACATTCAGAGTCACTTACTTCAATTTTTTCCGGAGCTAATGGATAGCAGTTATGCAAATCGTACAATTCATCTGAATATTCTAAGTCAACTTCAAATATATAACCTATATCCGAATCGTCTGGTACATCCATGAAATTAACGTATTCATCAGTCCAGGAAAAGTCGTGTGTAGGCAAATTTTGTGACATTCCCCAACCATATAGATTGTTTGCGTCTAAATATATAATGTAGCTATTAGGTAAGGTCTAATCATAGGTTGGTAAATACGCATTGTTAGCCTTAGCATAGCGATGACTAATCATCGCAAACCTCCGCAGATTCCCTTTTCGATGAATAAGTGTATGTCTATATCAGTTAAAAGCTCCAATCGTACTTTTGTCATTTTAAGACATGCTTGCCATGCCAAACCAGGAGCCGTATATGTATGACATGGATCAATTTATTAGTAATTCTGGCATAAAGTTCTAAAGTTTTCAAAAATATCTGAAAGTAATAATACGTCTACGGTTACATACAGATCATGATAATCTCCCAATGTACGCATTTGAAATATATTCCATATATGATGAGCATATTCGCAGTCTTCTCTGGTTACATTTTCTTTTATTAGACTGTTGAAAAAAGCTGATTGAGGAGGAAGCTGCGTTTCATAAAATTTAGAAAAGGAATCAAAATATTCATATGGATAGCAACCTTTTCTAGTTATAAATTGTGCATTACTTCCAAAATACCTATTGCAAAGATTGAAATTGGCAAGGCTTTAAGTTTTGAGCAAGTTGTTTCTCTAGAGAAGTATTTAAAAATTGAAAAGAGTCAATGAAACGCAATGAGCTGAGAGTAAAAGAAATAAACTTTTCTCTATTTTCGGGAATGCATTTAATTCTCTTGTCATTGAATTTACCAATTCCTTGAATTAAAAAGTGTCCGTCATAATTTCGTAAATTAAGGATTACGACAGGAATGCAATTTGCTTATTTGAAATTTAAATTGCAGCTATTGTGTGTGGCTCCTCTGTAAGCTCCGGTTAGATAATCGTGGTCCCTTACGACATCTCCATTGAGAGGACTTTTACAGATGTTGCAATGTGTGGAAGATCTAAAATTGTCTTCATCCGTCGGAGAAAAAAATCATAGGCTTCACATAACTCAAGGTATCAAGAATTCATTTTTCTTCATATAAGAGCTTTGTAAGAAATTCATCTATGGCATTTTTTCCTCTAAAAACTGTAGGAGGTTTGATCATCATTCCATCTGGTTCTACAATAACATGCGCAAAACCACATGGAACATGCTTCGCTATTGATTCAGTTGATGAAATTTTAGGGTCTTGTTCACAAGAACTTATCTTTTCTAGGATGCATTCCAGGTCGGCGTATATCACATATGGCACGGGGAGCTTGAATTTATGATTGCTAAATTCAAGCCATTTTTCCTCTTGTGTCGGCATTTTTATTTTTTGTACATCATGATTTTGACAGTCTTCTTGATGTTGATTCAGTAATTCTTCATTGTTAAATCGAAGAAGGCAATAGTCGCAAAAAAACACTTTGTGTTCATGACTTGTTAAATGATTTAATAAACTACTCATATTAGTTATTAGAGTATAATGTTTCTTGCTTCCTTGAGATATTAGTAATAAGTTTATATGTTTGTTACTTCTTGTTGACGTAGTTATTCTTAGAGGAAATATTTCTCCTTCAAGGCCGAAAACATTTATTGATATATTATTATTCCTTTCAAATTTATCTATTTGCGATATGGGTGTAGGAAAATTAATACCCTTACAATTAATTTCTTTTTCGAAAGAAAGGTAATTATTCATTCGTTCGGCATGAACGTTCATAGGATGAAGCGCAGCTAAAACGCACCATAAAAAACATTTTTCATCGCTGTTTCTTATATTTATAACAGCTTTTTTCTTCGCTATAATTTTTGGTAAGGGTATGCATGAAGAGGCTGCTAGTGGTTGATAGACACTTCCAAATGTAGAATTTCATCTAAAATCCATCCACTTCCTCTTCCCTCGAATTCTTCACATGATGATAATATTTTTAAAAAAAGCTTCTGTTACTTTTTTTTCAGGTGATTCATTTAAGAGAGTTATTTCGCAAATTGACCGAAAATGAGATTCACATTTCTCTTCTTCGGTTTCTGCAGTTTTTCTAACAAAACGAACCTTGACGCAAATATATCACTTGATACCTTTCTTTTCCTTGGATTTATTTTCAACTATTCTGATAACTTCTTTAGAATTCTGGAGGATACCATGTAAATTCTTTATAAAGTTCGAGTCGGTTGAAATGATATATGTTTGAAAAGTATTCAAACAAGCGCGACTTCTGGTGTTATTTCTTCTTTCTTCAGCAGCAGGATCTTGATATCCCGATGGTCCAGGTTGAGGAGAAGAATTAAGTCTTTGTCGTTTGTTTTCAAAGATGTTCTCTCTAGATACATCATGCAACTTTAGATGGCGTTTAAGGTTATCGGATCTGGCAAAGTTTTTATTGCAATGATTGCATTTGTTTTCATTAGTTCCGTGCACATTCTTTTTATGTCATTTCATGTCCTTCTTATATTTAAAAGTCTTATTACAATCAGAGCAAGAAAATATATTTTCTTCATCGACATCATCTTCGAATGGAGAATCTAATTGAGATTATGTTAAATCTCCATAGTCACTTGTTGCAAAAATTTGGGTATTAAGAGGAAAATCAGAATTTTCGAAAATTTCTTCAACAGACTGCATTTTTAGACATCAGCTAGTAAAGTAACGAGAAATGAAAAAATCTGTATTAAATAGTACAAAGCGATAAACGTGAACCAATAGAAAATCAACGCTTATCTTATAGCTACGTATGCATGTAGGGTAAGTAGTTCTTATATATTGATAAGGTACGTAGAAATATAGATTGAATAAGGAATTTGTAAAAAGAATCTTATCGAGAAAATAAGAATACATAGCTGATGTCGTTTGCGACATTCTGTCTCCGTGAAGAAATTATGATAACAAAGAAGAAAGTGTAATACGCAAAGCTAACAACGAGCATTTCTAAACACAGATAGTAAGCAAATGCATCAAAATTTTATCTTTCAGACGGGGCTTCAGCAGTCTATGAGAAGTAAAAATTCAGATAAGCAATGAAAGCAAGAGTTGTGAAATAATTTTATCTTGAAAATAAGAATATGTAGCTGATATCATAGGGTTCGAAACTCAACTTAAGAATAAGTCTAATTCTGCACATAGAAATTAAAATCAATCACAGACACCACTAATAAATATACTTTTTTAAAAAAATTAGTTTTTAAATAATGAAAAGCATTTATTGAAACGAAAATTGCTTTGACTAACATTAAGTACCTTTTTTCAGAAGAAAAAAAAAAAAAAAAGAAAAGAAAAGTCTGTTTCCCTTCATCAAGATTAAAATTTGCATCTAATCCCACAATCAAGTTGGAGTGTACATTAATTTCAACCGAATAATTCATTTAATTAAGTAAAAATACAAATCTTCTATCATTAAAAACATACGCGTGTTCTCAAAGTCCCTCCCAAATTATATTGACTAAGAAGATTTTAACTAGCAAATATATGAAATGGAATGCCTTTCGCTTAATTTCTAACATACAAATAAATTATGCAACTTTAAAAATTAGGTTTTAAATAATGAAAAACATTTATTGAAACGGAAATAGCTCTGACTAATTCCATTTTTCCAAAAAAAAAAGTCTGTCTCCCTTCATCAAGACTACAATTTGCATCCAATCCCACAATCAAGTTGAAGTGTATATTAATTTTAACTAATTAATTCATTTAATTAAGCAAAAATACGGATCCTCTATCATTAAAAATATATGAGCGTTCTCAAAGTCCCCTTCCTCCCCCCCCCCATTACATTGATGGAGAAGACCCTTTACCAATACGAGATTAGATTGGAATGATTCATCTTCTCATAAAAAATAATTTTTTTTTGAATTATTTTTTTTCGCAAAATAAATTATAAAATATTATTGAAATCTTATTTTTTCTTTTTAAATTATTAATTTTAAAAAAAAAAAAAGTAGTAAGTAAGTATATTCAATGAATTCACAGCAATTCAAATTTTCATAACGCATGCGCAGAACGTTTTCCAGATAAGGATGACCAAGACCGTTATCACCCTTTCCTTATCTCTTCCCCCCCCCCTGGGGTCCTCCCCGCTCCTCTTGTCCCAGAACCTGCATTTTCTATCTACTAACAGATATTGCATCGAGCACCTTTCGAGGACTTCTTGGCTATGATTTTCTGTTACGCAATAGAATCACACTTGACTTAAATTCAAACACGCTTAAATTTTCTGATACAACTATTCTAGTAATTCACTACAATAGTTAAGATAACCTAGAAAATGTAAACAATCCAAATTTCAGTGCAAGTTTAAATGCAATCCTTGAAACACCTACACAAGTAGAATCAAAGTATGTCAACATTTGTAAATCCAATGTAAACAAAACATCTAAAGCATTGCTTGAAACTCCCACACATATAAAACCTATCTATTCTGAATGTAAACAAATTCAAAAGGTTAAATCTAAACCTCTTCTACCAACTCCTAAAGTCCACTCAGCAAATAATACTAATGAAACACACACAGTCAAAACAATTAGAAAAATCATCCTTGAGCCAAATGAAACAGCATATGTTAACCTTAGAAGTATAAATGCAAATACATTAAATTCAAACATATTTTATTTCAACCAAAAATTAACCAAAATCACAACACTGAATTACACAGTAGAGTTAATGAAATCAGGGCTGACAACACATTCATCACTTTGATAAGAAACATTGGAAGTCAACGCATACACATAAGCAAAAGCACAAACATTGGAACAATAAGCACAGAGGTCACAATAGAAGAACAAATAAATAAGCAATCATCTGTTAATGCAATCCAAGCAACAGCAGACATTATTGAGAAAAGATGTCAAGATTTAAAAGAAGCTGATTTTCATTTAGATCATTTAAATGCTAAAGACAAAAACTTAC
>BMAW01095047.1:0-10020 GCA_019974015.1 Nephila pilipes
ATATATATATATATATATATATATATATATATGTAGGATTTTCCAACTAATTATCAAAGAATGAATATTATTTTCCAAAGTAATGTAAAACCAGTTCCTCGGATATTCGATAGGTGGAACCACGAATCAGTTTCATGTGTTAGCTCATGCAGCGCCACCTATTCCAGAATAAAACTGAGTAACCTTTCGTTCTCACTCCCTCTTTTCCTTCATTTTCTCTTCTCTTCTTTTTCGCATTCCCAGCGTCGAAAGTAAACTCCGAATGCCAGAGCGCGTTCCAGCGCCCTTCACCGATATGGGTTAAATGAGACAGACATCTATTTTGCTCCGATGATTTGGACAATTCATCATCTCCTCTTGTACATATATTCTCACTCTTCATTATCTCTTCTAATAAATGAAGTAAGATAAGTAGAGCCTCATCTTTGAATTTCTACAAGAACACCGTGAAATCCGGTAATGGAATTACACCCTAGACAACCAGCCCTTTGGGTAAGAGCAAATTATCGTAGATTCGGGATGAACAGTCTGATATATATATGCAAAATTTAACACAACAGCATTGAACACAATAATATATTACAAAAGGGAAATTCCTATATATAAAGCTAAGTTTTGTAAGAATTATATAATGATACTTCCCTAAAATATAAAAGATATTTCTATTATATAAGGAATTAAAATATTACAACACTGATTTATATGATAAATATAAATTTTTCGTTTGAATTTGCTTGAATTTATTTTTTATCTGGAAAATTAAAAGCTCAAATAGGATTTAAATTAACATTTTTTTCTTCAAGCTACCTTATGGTTAATGGTGGCATACATCTAACTTTGGTCAATTCAAGAGGTGGGTTCCTGAATAGTTATTTTAATCTTTTTACCTAGGAATATGTCATAGAAGATTATTTAATAGATGAAAAAAAACACGCTTAAATAAATACACCTATGGGTTTCATATTTTATCATAAAACGATATATTTATATTTCCACATAAAATCTGTTGCATTTCATATATCAGTAAATTTATCTTCTTATGATGTCATTTAAATAAAGTGAACCCATCTAGAAATTTTAAATACGTACTGATTTTAAACTTTTCCTAAAAGGGTGCTACATTTTACCAAGCAAAAATATTTTTGCTGAAACTTTAGTTTAAGAAATAAATAAAATAACGTAAAATAATCTACATTTATGTAATAAAAATAATTTTAATCACTCACAAATAATAAATTTAGTACATTTTTAAGAAATTAATACAAAATATTGTATATATTAGTTTAAAACACATTTCAAAGCATAGGTAAGTGTTTTGTAATATTTCAAACTATTAATTTTGAATTATTTCCAATAAAATTCTCAAAACCCTAAGAGAGAAGATAGATGAAACATCTTTAATATGGAAAGAAAACCAGAACCTTCTTTTTATTTCAAGGTAAACCTGCACATAGAAATTGGATGGTGAAGATCCTCCTAAAATACAGATCTCTATTTTACTTAAAAAGTTATCCTTCCTTTCTTGTCACGAGTTTTCTGAAAACTGATTTATATTACAGTGACACCTTCAGTAGAAGTTTCCCAACATTTTTCACTTGTTTCGATAACTTCCCTATAAAGTATAGTTTCAGTTTATATCCGATGTCTGAAGTTCTTGCTGGAGAAGATACAATCATTCATTCTCACTTACAAAATGAGAGATTTCCTACTAAAGATCTTCATTCATTTATTTTCTATGATGAATAGCATTGAAGTATCACGATAAATAGAGTATGATTTTGTTTAGGCTATAAATTTCAAGTTGGGTGGTTGCTTTTCAGTATTGAATTATTATTCAATTCATCTCTTTTTATCACAACAGCCTAGAATGGAAAAAATAATAATAAATACACGAAGTTTTCTCTGTGCAGGGATGTTTCAATTATTTTTATATATAACCCCCAAGTCACATAAAATTTTAAAAATAATAATGATGAAACAAATAAATATAACACTATTATTAGTGTTTAACATAAAAATATTTTTAATAATAAACATACACACACACACACACACACACACACACACACATATATATATATATGTGTGATATATATATATATATATATATATATATACATCATAAAAAAAAATTAGAGCACCTAGAAATAATTGCGGGATCGTAATGAAACTTGGCATGAATGTACATGTCGAGGATATGCAAAATGATTAGAAATGCAGCGTATTGCACCGTACGTATCGCTCGGTAGAAGGCGTTTAACGTCGTTCTTCGTGAATTATAAAACAGGTAACCGGCTTATTTTGAGTGTACTGAATCGTTTACAAAAGGGAAGAGCTGAGGTAAACATGCTTTACATCGTTTTCGAAGACAACCATGAGCAGCTGTCTCACCCAGTTTGAGAGGGAATCAGCATCAAGCGAGAGAAGCTGGGTGGTGGAAGCTGGAAAAGCTCGTCAATTAGGCCGCTCTGTTTGTGTTGTGAGGAGGTTTGGGACCAGTGGATCCAAGAGATGTCATTTACACAAAGACCAGAGCAGGACGAACTCGACAGACAGTTTTCGAAAGACCATCGTAAGAAAATGCGCGTACAACCGACTGCTTCATCGACCGCCATTGAGCACAGGTACCACCTTCCACCTGAGGCCCAATGTGTCCTTTCGAACCATACAAGGAAAGGCGCCTTGGCTGAAGGACATTTGGGACCTCAGCGCCCGGTACGTGTGATGCCCCTGACGCCCACCCATCGACGCCACCACCGTTTGGACTAGGTGCACGCACGAAACTGGACTGTGGAATGGAACCAGGTAGTCTTTAGCGACGAATTAAAGTTTCAATCAGCAGTGATGACAAATGTGTTCGTGTGTGGAGATCGCTTGGGTTCGCCTCAATTCTGCCTTTGATTTACAGCTACACACCGCTCCACAGCTGCTGTGATGATGACAGGTGACATTGTCTACAATACACGTTACCCCTAGTATTGATCCGTAGCACCGACCCCAGCGGTATGTCCATGACTTCCTGCAACCACATATGTTGTTACACATGCAACGGCTCCCAGTAGCCATTTTTCAACAAGACAATGCTCGACCTCACGACAAAGGGTGTCTGAACTATCTTCGCATATTACTATCAGCCTTTTGGCCTGACTGATGCTTAGATTTGTTTCCAATCGAGCCTATCTGGGATCATTTGGGGCAGCTTGAGTTAAGGCATCCCACGAGTTTGAACGAACAAGTCAAGGTTACAATAAATATGGAACAAAATATCTCAAGACATCATACAAAGCTTATATGCCTCAATGCCAGATCGTATCCTTGCATTCGCGCTACAAGGGGGTTCAACAGGGTATTAAATCCTCCGTTCTTTTGTCATTTTCTCTGGAAATAAAATGATCCCTTTTCTTTGATTTTCTAATTATTTACTTATATCAAAGAAATGAGTCATTACGTATGCCAAATATGTAAAATTTCATCTCTCATTTTGACGACTCCTTCTTGGTGTTATTGCTAATTTTTTGTCCATGGTATATATATATATATATATATATATATATATATATATATATGTATATACATATATGTATATACATATATATATGTATATACATATATTTATATACATATAATTGTAATTAATAACATATGTAACCAACTAATGGCAATAAATGACAATATGTATTATGTATGTATTTTGTGTGTAATATGGCATGTATATGTATATGTGTATATGCATGTATGTATATATAAATGCATGTATGTTGTGTTAACAATATGAACATATATGTAACAACCATATCTGTATGTTTGACATATACATGTATATAACAACATATAAAATGCATTATGTATATGTTTGTGTATGTAATAATATGAACATATGTTATAAAATAATATGTATATGTATGTATGTATGTATATGTATATGCATATGTTTATAAAATATGTAATAATATGTATGTATGTATATGTATATATATAATACATATGTTTAAATAATAATATGTATGTATGTATACTGTAATATGTATATAATATGCATATGTTTGAAATATGTATGTATGTATGTAATATGTAATATGTATGCATATATTTAATAATAATAATAGCAACTAATATGTATATGGGTAAGGGAGGGAGATGTTGTTGTTGTGTTGGGTGATGCGTAGAGAGAGAATGTGTGTGTGTGTGTGTGTGTACGTGTGTGTGAATCATCTAAAAGTTAAAACTTAAAAATATATGACATGGTCATAAAGTTCGTTTGATTCATTGATTCAAGCTTAATATTGAATATTGGGAGTAATTGATAAGATATACACACACACATACACACATATATATATATATATATACAATTTGTGGATAATAACATTAAAACTAATGTTATAGATTCTATGCAAAGAGTATGTATGCAAAGAGTATGTATAACAGGAACCATGAGTACTTTCCTATGTCTTCTGAGTAAGGCTTACAAGCTGCAATAGTAATTATAGAGCCTCTATGTTGTTAAAACACCTTGTGTGATTTCGGTTACTTATATTTGAAAAGGAGTCATAAGTAAAACAAAACAGGGTAAGAAGGCTTCTTAGAGGAATCATGATTGGAATAGAGCAGTGGAAAAAGTTTTGTTTTAAAAGACATAAATCTGTTAGCTAAATTTTTGAAATGATGCAAAACGATTGAGGTATAAGATTATTTTCCTAGATCGAATATATTTTTGTTGTTTGGGAAATTTTGAGGTAGTAAGAAAGCGTTACGGATGTTAGAATTGGTTACCGTCACTCGCCAATGGCGATGAAATTTTGCTTCGAAAACCCTCGAGTGAAGACAGATTAAGTAGATTTTTGTTACATAAGAAGGATTCAATTAAAATTTATTACCCAGGGAGAACTATTGAATGTAATCATCCACAGGAGTGTAGTCGATTGGGTTTTGTAAAACTATCACACATATGCTAACAAACTTGAAAGTAAACAAATATTGGTTCTCGATGCATGATAAAGATCTACCTAACAAAGGAAATGTTAATCATCATTTTCCCTACGTATCAAATGTGACTGTGCTAGCATCATCCATTGTACTTTCCTGAATTGGAAAAGGCGGATTATTTCTGTTTTTATTTCCAAAGCTTAATCTGAAGTTCATAGGATAATGATTTGATATTATCAAGACGATTCAAATTGTTACGAGGTATTCCACAGAAGTTTTTCAGCAGAATCTGGGAAGGTTAAGGAATCACGTCATGCAATGTATAGTTATACAAATGTTACGGTGTAGATCTAATAGTATAATAAACATTTATTTACAGAATTTCCTGTTTTATTTATTAGCTCAGTCCGATAACTAATGATCCACACTGTGCATTATGAGAAATGATTGAGGAATTTTTCAATCTTAATTTCGAATTAAGTGTCTATGGAGCATATATGCATACCATCAAACTGAATAGCATAATAGAGTTTAAGATTCGATGCTGTGTATAATATTATCTAACGTTCATAAAGATGGATTCCTTCATTAATATATTAATTTTGTTCCAATTTCGGTTCAAATTATATATTAAGACACAAATATTAGCTAACCCCATTCAATTTTTTTTACATTTCTTTTTTTACATGTGCTGTTAACTAATCTGCTCAAGCTTCATAACAGTTTACTCAAGATATAAATGATTTACTTAAACAAAGATAAAAATTAAATATTCTAACATATCATTGGTATCTTAAGAGTGTTTATTACAGCTCTTGATTTTATATTATGTACGGAAATGTTTAATACGGAACTTTTTAAGCAGTACTTGTTTAATATTTTACTGTGAAGTTAAATAATTCATCTAAAATACTTATAATTTACGAGAATATGTAATTTATGCTTAATTTTTAAATAAACTATTAGAAGCTTGTGTGTTATCAAAGCACGTTATATCGCACAGAAAAATATGTGATTACTTAAACATGAAATAAAATTTACTTTTTTTTCGCACAGAAAAATATGCCATTACTTAAACTAAATTTACATACTAAATTTACTTTTTTTTCCTATAAATTTTGTCTTTAAACTTTGATTAAAGATTTTCTCACAATCTGGAATTATTAGAGAATATTTATTGCTTTATAGTATTTCATTTCAGAACATACTTTTGCAACCAAATTAGATTCATCAGGTTGGTAAACAATTTTCGAATCCGAAATGGTAATTTAATGAGGAATTTCTTTACTTTCAGATACGCAGATATAACAAAACAGTTAAAAAATACAATTTTCAGTAGAAAATGTAAATAAGTTTTTTTATTTACCAAAACTTCTTAGGTGACAAAGCGAAAAGAAAGCGTATAGATACGGTTACAATTTCCTTACATTTGGAGCTTCTTTCATGATGTCCATTTGTATTCTTGGATGCTTTTATTCTAAAAAACTATATAGATATACAAAAATAGATCTAAAATATTCTTCCATTTGATCCAATGTCTCTATGCGACCCATAAAAATACGACAGATTTTCCAAATCTTGTTTGCGTACTAAAATATATGTCCAGTTCAAAAACGAAAAGGAAAAGTGTAACAATATTATGGATTATATATATACATATATATATATATATATATTGAACCTATCTGATTCAAAACAATTTATCTTACAGAAATTCAATTCTGATCAAGTTTTTGGGTATTTGTGATGATGTTTTATACAACACATTGTTGCATACATAAACTAAAAATATTAATTTATTAAATATACTTAAAATTATTCAATAATTCATATACCTTAGGGTAATTGCCGAATAATGTATGTTTTTATTAAAATATCACAAAGTTATTTCCACATTTAACGGACCGTTGATGACACAATGGTATTTTAAAATTGAGATGCATAAATTAAATATGTGAATAACTTATAAGATTGATGTTACTAGGATGAAACCGTGTCTCAACCTCTCTCCAAATCAACTGATGTTGACAATCGCCTGTGGAACCGAAACGACTCTCATCAGTAAAGAGGACACGACACCATTGATGAGATGTGCAGTTTTTGTGCTCCTTACACCACTTAAAACGATGCTGCTGACGCCTACTTTCAATGTAATGCAGTGTGCAGAACGGAGGGGCAAATAGGCCACCTTTGTAAAGGAGTCCGGCCACAGTAAATCGCGACACTTGGACACTTGTCGCCTGGTTCTGTACACAGTTGCTGAGTAATGGCGCTTGCTGACTATTATTGAGCTCTCTTCGCCTTCAGGAAGAAATATCAATCATCCAATGCAGTTGTTTTCCTAGGGCGGCCACTCCCAACTTTTGTAACAGTTGTACCTGTAGTTTGGAAGGCTTTCTAAGCGCGAGAAACGACAATTTTTGTGGTATCCCAACTCTTCAGCTACACCGGTAACACTATGCCCCTCCTCCAGCTTTCCGATCATTTTTCCACTTGTTAAGTCATCCACTTGATTTTTTCTGGCCATATTTCACGAAAGAACTCACTGACATCGAATTCCTTAATTTGTTTCCTTTCTTTCTTTTATTGAAATTTTTAACTTGCGTGCACTGATCGCAGGTTATGCGTACACTCTCTTCGCCAATGACGTTTTGTCCCTGACATTTTCATACGTATCATCTTTCTACTGAATTGCGTGTTAATAACGCATTAGCACCTTTTCTGAAATTTCATGGCTATCTACTTAAATGTTCATTGTTCTATAAACTTTGCAATCCAGTGTAATTTTTGTAAGCATCTTCATTTCATTATATAAAGATAAAAAAAAACTCTATAAAATGTTTTGGTATTTCAGTAAATAAATTATAATATGTGGTAATGGATCAAGTGATATTATTGGACCCATATTTCCTTCAAGACCGAAAGTATTGTATTTTCTTTTTAAATAACCATACATCAACATGCTTCTAAGCCAATGCGTAATGGAATTCTGCATTTCATTTATTCACATTTGACCATTTGGATACATAATGAGCATTTGGGTGACAACTAAAACTGTTAACACGTCAAATCAATATCTATATCTACTTACAGATATCAGTTTTCCTTCTGAAAAATATATATTCCATTCACTAAAATTAAAATCATAATTCCTAAGAAATTACATCGTAAATTTTTCTTAAAGTTTGCGAAAATCACATTTCGATTGATTTCTGGCTATTTTCTTTATTGATGAAAAATTTATTTAATTTTCACAGCAGCAAGATCTGAAATAATTTTAATTTGTTTTTATATTTCGTATTTTAATATGTTTAAAACCTTGTATTTTGTGTTACGAAAAATGTTAGTTTTCCTCAATTAATAACTAATTTAGTATCGGAAATTGTAAAAATATGAAAATGCAGAGGAAGGAAAATGTGTGTTGTTTGAACTTACTTACATAAATTTTAAATATATAGGCATAAGTAAGTATGTAATATAAAATAGAATAATCTCATATCACAAAATATGGCTTTTTAATTTGATAATTTACATTTCGATAACAAGGAAATGTATGTTTATTATTTTATATCTTAATTAAATATTGTCCTTAATATGAAGTTTCAGATGTGTTTTATTACAGTTGTATAAAATAAACAATTATTGCTGTTAGGTAATTTATTTAATTAGAGATTCGTTTGAAAATGTAATTCTTTTTGAATACTTTAAAACATATGAACACATTTAACGACAGACGAAAAATAATTATTCAAAAGTTTCGTAACTTTTTTTTCCTTTTTTCGATTTTTCTTGTGGTTACGTGTATGGTTTCAAGAATACAAAATCTTTTTTTTTCATTTGTTTCAATTAAATTAATCAAGAAATGATATCACACATTTTGTATTTTTTCCTGAAAATAAAGCTAAAAAACAATACTTTTCATTCTTTTATTTTGTTTCAACATATGTTGCGTAATCTGATAACGATTCGCATACAATTACGTCAAAACCAATGCTAAGTAAAAAAGTTCTGCTGTTAAATCCACACAAAAAAAACAGTAGAAATGTGTTACATAGCATCAAGGGATCCCAAACTTAATTCCAAAGACAATATTTCCTTTTGATTTAATTAACAATGAAACATTAACATTTACTGCATTTTTATTCATTGATGTTGATTTAATTACTTAAAGAGCAAAGATAAAAATTTGTTTATTGCCTATATTGAAATCTTGGCGAAAATGAATGTTTGTTTTTTTCCTGTTTTCACTCATGAAAAATAAATTAGTTCAATTTCATGTTACAAAAAACAATTGTGCCAATTTATATAATATATCTTCTGTAATTATTTAAGCATTTAACTCGTTTTATAGCTCAGAAATGTGCAATTTAATATTTATTGAAAAAGGATAAATATTTCTTAATAACATAACATGACTATTCACTTAATTGCAAGGGTTGGAGGAAGAGAACGTATATTTTCTGATCAATTAATGAAACTTTATATAGCTTAAAGCTGTATTTTAATTGCAACACTCTTTTATATGTGTCGTTTTTATTTTTGTTCAAGTAATTTTCAAATTTATGGTTTTATTTTAATACTAATGATCTCTTTTACTTACCTAGTAGATTTTTTCCTTTTCGTTACATTTAGATATGATATATGGTTTTGGAAATTAATCATTAAATCAGGAATAAAATAACAAAAATGCTACTAGTGAATGTATTTGAACACTCAAAAAAAATATCATACTAATTATTTAAACACATATAAAGTAATTCATATTCTAACAATAATAAGTAATCCTCTACTATGTATTCTCTATTTATAAATTATATAATGAAAACTAGAATAGTAAATGTTCATTAGAAAATTAAAAAAAAAACATGCAGTACATACAAAGTATTATCACTATGCTTTATAAAACATTGATTAATTAAATCTTACTACCCGTATATATCATATATAATTTGTTTCAATGCAATGTGCCTCAAAATTATAATTTATGCTTTTTCTGAATATTTGTAACATAATTTATATTTGTAAAAAAGTATTGTTTTCGTTTGTAACTCAGAGATGCTTCTGAAAAGTTAACTAAAAGGTTTTAATTAAGTT
>BMAW01095048.1:0-15013 GCA_019974015.1 Nephila pilipes
AATGTGTTGGAGTGGTGGGGTAGTCGGTCTGTTATGTGTTAGGGTATTTTTAACTAAGATCATGGTTCCCCCTGAAGCACGTTGAATGGTTTGATTTAATCTGTCGTCTCTATAAATGATGTAGTTAGGTATATGGAATTTGTGTTGTGACCTTGTTTTATTTTTGTATTTGTTTTGTGTTGTGTATTTGTTTTATTTTGTGGGAGTTTTGGGATAGCTGCGCAGCCTCAGTAGGATGCGATGTGTCCAATTTTTACACAGTTTATGCAGTTCGGGTTGCGAATTTTCTCTTTGATATTGCAATCTCGGGTTAAGTGAGGATTACCGCACTTTAAACATCTGGGAAACATATGTCAATTTTCTGCCGAGTGATGGAAGTAGTTACATCAGAAGCATTGTGTAACTCCTCGTCCTCTATATCCTTCGTCTCTTATGTTTATGTAACATAGTCTATTTACGTTGAATTTTTCTTGGGCTTCCTCTGTTCTTGGTAGCGTCACCAAGAAAATTGGGAGGTGCATTGTGGATCTCCTGTTTTGTAACTGGCATACTTTTATAGGGAAGAAGCCTATGATATTGAGTTCCTCTTTAATTTCATCCGTTGGCGTGTCCCTTGGTAGGCCTTTTATACAAATTTTCAATGGGCTTTCCTGAAGGGGTTTAATCACGTAATATTCGTGTTCGAGTTTCAAAGAATCTCGTAGGTATTTGGTAAGTTGTCTGTATTCCTCCGGGATATTTACATATAGATTTATGTATTCACCCGACAGTTTAGTTCTTAAATTTTCAAAAATCAGTGAGATTTTCTTAAGCTGGGTTCTGTAATTTTTAGTAATTTTAAGCATTACTGGTGGCGGTAATTTTTCTTAGAGTTGAGGGACGAGTTCCTCCGTTATTTCCTCATGCTGAGAATTCTCTGAGATCTCTTGTGTGTTAATTTGAAGTTTTTTAAATTTATTATTAGTTTCTGTAATTTGGGGGATGTGTTGTTCTAAAAATGATTTTTTAGCTTGTTTGCTCCTAGGAGGGGTAATGGATCCTTCTTCGTCTGTGCGCTTTTGTTTGTTTTTGTTAGGTAATTTAGTGTGGTAGAGGCAGCCAGGAATAGGACAGTAAGGAAATAAGTCGTACTCACCCTCCGCCTTG
This sequence comes from Nephila pilipes, assembly GCA_019974015.1. Taxonomy (NCBI): domain Eukaryota; kingdom Metazoa; phylum Arthropoda; class Arachnida; order Araneae; family Nephilidae; genus Nephila; species Nephila pilipes. The sequence goes on from BMAW01095048.1 coordinate 1,147, forward strand.
GTTCTTGCTTGCTCAGCAGACTTATACATGGCGTATGCTCATTGGTAGAATTCGCTAGTAGTGTCCTGAAATTTTTCTTCTATATGGCATAGATAGGTGTATGCTACTGAATTCCATTTCCATATTCAAAGTCCAATAATCGAATCAGTCGTTACCGAAAAATCAAGTTAAACCGCACCTTCGCACAATAGCACTAAAAAGTGCTGCTTCGGTGTGTGAAAAACTACAGTAGTATAAGCTGGTGTAGTAGACGTAAGCTTATAGTAACACCATTCATCTCTTTATATACATCAGGAATCTGTGTCTGACACAGTCAACTTGGCAATTAAGAATCGGTATCCAATCAGAAAAACTTTGTGTGACGTAACAGATGATAATGTTTAATGCAAATTTCTGATTACTCTTTTCCAGATGTGTGGGATGACGTCATATCGATGACACGTTATCTAAAAACATTACCAGTTGAGATTTCTTTTCTGCTCGCGATGTAACACTCATGATTTCTCTAATGAGGTCCAGGAGAGGATTTGTCTCTTCCCTTAACTCGAAAGATGAAAGTTGTAGTAGTTTTTAACATGAGATTTTGAGTTGGCATCGAATTCATTACTTGCCCGCACACATTTAAAGCGATCCGCTAAAATAAAATGTGTTGCAAAGTCTTTTAGATTGGTCAGGCCTGACATAGCTGGATATTTGAATCAATACTACAGAAGCTGCAAACTAATGGTTAATGTTTCGACATACAAATTTAATAATACAGTGTTTTTAAAGAATTCTCAGCAAATACATTTGACAAATTATCTGAAGTTCTACATTTTTTTTTCTGTAACTACTTTCTTTGCTTTTTGCCTGTCTTTTTTTATAGCAATGGTCCAAAATTCTGTAATTTGTTAAACACTCCTCTTCCATTTAAATTAGAAAAATATTTTTATGTATATCTGAATTTTTTTCCCATTTTAAAAAAGGGAACCAGCGTTAATTTAATCACTGAAATAAGTAATTTATGAAACTTGTTTCATGTGTGGTAGAACAATGCCATCGTGTGTTATGTTTAAACCATTTAAGTGCAAAATAAACTGATATTGAAACAACAAAATGAGTAGTTACCAATTCACAATGATGAATGGGAATTTAAATTTTGCTAGGGATGTGACTATCAATGACATATTCCAAGAATGACATTTTCCTTCATTCTTTGGCATCTTCTTCCCTGCCTCTTTTAACAGGAAAATTTCATGATAAACTTTCCATCATTTTGTAACTCGTGGCTGTAGTAACCCAGTGCCCACAGTAACTGACTCGCAACCAGTGTTGTTTTCATTGAGTTGTGGGTTCGAGCCTTGATAATGATATTTGTTTTGTATTTTTTAATATAGTTTTTTTATGATTTTAACAAATGTTTTGCGCAGCATTGCCTGCTTTGGCTCTTAAGCCATAAAACTCAACCATCACTCACTCAAGCCTTGATACCACTTAAATCCTTTCGTGTAGTGAAGCTGATGCATGCCAAATCTGGTCAAGGTCCGAAGAACTCCTGGTTAGGAGAGGGAGGTGTCAGCTCGGGTGTCGTCCTCGTCACTTGACCAAGGTATAAAATTACGAGTTCTGTCGCCAATAGCCCTCATGTTGCTTCTAGTGCGACGTGAATAAAAACCTAACCAAACGGGAGACCTCCTGTTCGTGTGGAGTGGAAGTTTGAAGAGGGAGGGGTCAGTTCAAGTGTCGGGCCACGATAGCCTAGCGGTCAAGGTCGTGGACTAGCGGCCGGTGGTTTTCGTTCAGTCGCGGGTTCGATCCTTGGCCGCCAAAGACCCGCCATGTAGCCGGGGCTGATGCACGTTAAATCTATTCGGGGCCCAAAGTCCTCCCGTGGGTGTGGTGTGGATGTTAGGAGAGGGGGTGCCAGCTCAGGTGTCGTCTTCGTCACTTGACCGTGGCTCAAAATTACGAGGTCCGTCGCCAATAGCCCTCGTGTTGCTTCTAGTGCGACGTTAATAAAAACTAAACAGCTCAAGTGTCGTCCTCATCGTTTGATTGAGACTCAAAATAACAGGGTGCTTTGGTTCTCTTGCACCATAAAACTCAACTGTCACACTCACTCAAGCCTTAATACCACTTAAATAAAAATTGCATGGTTCATAATCTATAGTTCTTGTGTTGCTTCTGAGTGCATTGTTAATAAACAATCGCTATTAAGTTTTGAATACTGAGGCACTCTCTCTCGTTATGCATCAGATAAGACATTGGAGTTATTGGAGTAAAATTTTGTATGCTCTGTTAAACACATGCTAGAATGTAAATAGTTCATAATTTTGTATTTAATAAGTTTCCTTTAGTAAAGTATGAAAAATTGTTTGTAGATATTGGAATAATATTATACATGATTTTAGCAATTAAGTTTTTGTCTTTTAAGGAAATAATGTCTTTTAAGGAATAGAAGGACAATAATATTTGTATGTTAGTTAAGCTTCATTACATTTATTTTTATAATCATGAAATAATTTTGATTAAGATTTTGTATTCTTTATCATTACTGTTTTAAGGTATCATGAACTGTTATTGAAGAGTTATGTCTGTAATGGTACATGGAGTAGTCATTGCTCTCGGTTATTCTTTTATATCGTTTCTTATAATTCACTATCATTTTTCTCATAGCATTTTTAAGATGAGAATATTATACTGTAAAATAATTGGATAGAAATCGCCGTAAAAACATAGACACTCCTAAAATTTCTAATTTTTTTTTTAATAGTTTAAGTAAGATTTTAATTTCTGAAAAAGCTTATTGAATTTATGGAGATTGTGCCTCTTACAATGACTAAATCTGCGCAACAAATTGCAGAAGAACGTCAAAATTGAGTTAATATATAAATTTTGCTTAGTTATATTCAAATAACAATGTTATTTGAAAAATTTGTTTAACTTGCCTATAATTATGTTATAAGTAAAACATATATTCATATGGTATTGAATGCCAAAGATAATGCAGCCAAGTTATTGGAGTATATTTACTTGTAAATAATAAAAAAAATATTTAATTTTATAATTTGTAATGTATGTAATTATATCAATAGTGATTGAAATCTTAAAACCACCATAAAATTGTTTTGTGGCTGTAAACTTCTTGGTGTTCTAATATAAATTGAGTGTGCTGATATACTTAATGTAATTCATCAAATGGGTATAAGTATTTTAGAAACTGGATTTTTTAATATTTCTTATTCAAACATCTTAAATTCGATTTCAGAAAAATATAGATGGAACTATTTCTTTTCAAAATGTGTACTTTAACTATCCCACCCGTCCCAAAGTAAAAGTTATTAGAGACCTGAGTATGGAAATTGAATCTGGGAAAACAGTTGCTCTTGTAGGAAGCAGCGGATGTGGTAAGAGTACTTGTATTCAGCTCATTGAACGCTTCTACGATACAGATTCTGGAAATATAGTGAGTTTCCTTCTTTAACAGTAGATTGGTTGTTGAAAGAATCTTTAAAATGTAGCAACTAAAAATAGTGTTGACTTTGAATTTTATTAAAATTTATTTCTTCTGTTTGATTGGAATTTTTTTATCCACAGTATTCAGCTGATTGATTATAGTTTTTTTAAGCATATTTAAAACATGCAAATAAAAGGTCAAGGCAATGCCTTTTATCGTAATATTATGTGTTTTTACATTTTATTGTTTGAATGTAATTTTGAGTAAATAAAAATCGTAAGATTTCCTTGTCTTCCAGCTCTTGGATGATGTAAATATCAAAGACATAAATGTAAGAAATCTTAGATCCCATATTGGACTGGTTTTTCAAGAACCAGTGTTGTTTAGCTGCAGCATAGCAGAAAACATTGCATATGGAAATAATTTTGAACCTGTTGATATGAATGAAGTAATTGCTGCTGCTAGGAAAGCAAATATTCACCAATTTATCGCTTCTTTGCCTCAGGTATGCAACGCTTCAAAAATTATAACTATGCTTTTCTTGACACTTCTAACAAACTACCACTTGAATATTCTAGTTATTTTGACTTTTTTTTAATAAAAAATTGTTTAGTTTTAATTTGCGTAGATGTAGAAAAAGGTCAATAGACTTCCAATAACTTCAGAAATTAAAATTTCATTTAAATCTATTAATGAAAAAGATATTTATTTCTTTGTTTTTCAAGTGGGATTCGGAATGTTCATTGAAAAGGGATTCAAAATTTTCTATGAATTATCTGTACTCCACTTCTGTTTTGCGTAATTCTGACATGTAAATGAAATTATATTAATTTATATTGTAATTTGAACTAATCCCCAAGTAATATTTTAATTCTGCCAGTTGAAAGAGAAAAATTTTAAGGATAGAAAAATGAATTCATGCTTTAGATAGTTTTGAGACTGCTCACTAGACTCTTCACTGTAAACAAGATTGTAAATTTTTCTAGGGTTATGCAACAACTGTTGGAACAAAAGGTACCCAACTCAGTGGAGGTCAGAAACAACGTGTTGCAATTGCTCGAGCTTTATTGCGAGATCCAAAAATCCTTTTGCTCGATGAAGCTACATCTGCACTGGACACTGAAAGTGAGCATGTAAGTGAGACATGAAAGTGGGCATTTATTTCATTCGCTATGTTCAAAATTCGATAACATGTCATTTTATAATGGTTATATGAGTCATAATTAAGTTCAGATCATGGTTTTTCAAATTATAATGCAGGTTTATTTAATGTTTTATTCTGCCATTTTTTAAAATTTACTTTTGTTTATTTTAATCTTGTTGGATTTTTTGCCGTCTTGTCTATTTTTAATATGTAGTTATATTGTGTCATGAGCAATTAGGTTTCCTTTTCAATTCCATTTGGGAATATTTTTGAAATCCTTCCGATCAATAACAACTCTAGGGACAATCGATATTTAATTAAAAAAATTTAATACTCAGATTTTAATCTTATTTTTTAAGAAATCTTTGAACGTGTCAGATAATTTTAGTTAATAATTGTTCTATTTAAATGTTTTCCTAAGAAATTCTTATCTCATTTTGAGATAAATTAATGTAAAACTGAAAATAACACTAACTGAACTAAGTCTAAAAATATTAATTTCAACAATTAAAAGATTAAAAGATGTTTTAAATTTTTTTATGATGGCAGTTTAATATTTTGAATGGTACCGTATGGTTTCATTTTAGATCGTTCAAGAAGCACTTGATAATGCTAGAAATGGGAGGACCTGTATCATTATTGCTCACCGATTGACAACTATTCAAACTGCCGATTTCATTATTGTCGTCCATAAAGGTAGAGTTGTGGAACGAGGAACGCATCAAGATTTATTGAAAATGAAAGGATATTATTACAAGCTCCATAATAATCAATATGCGATGAAGAATAGTAATATGTGATCAAAACAACCATTTTCTATCCTCTCCAAAAGCTTAAGTTAAAATGCGCATTTATATATATCACGTGCCTTAAGATCTTTGTCTTAAAAACTATCTGTATTTTTCTAAAAATAGGAATTTCAAGGAAATGGGAAAACAAACAGAATACTTCTAATGTTTTGGAGAGTTCCTTTTCTCTAAAGAATGGAATGCCCTTGAACATTTTAAATTGTTCACGTCTTTTAAAGATTTAAATTTAAATTCTATTTATGTACTTTATTTTAAACTTAATTTTTTGTCCTTAAGTCATTTTAAAAGCTATGGTTTTACAATCATTATTGCTAAAATTACAATTTTATGTCTCGTTATATACACCAAACATTCGTTTTATAAAGCTGCTATATTTCAAAGGAGAAATAGGCATAGTACCTATACCTTTTAAATTGACACTTCATACTTTTATATAAATATCTGAATTTTAAATTGGTATTTAATTCTCAATAAAAGCTCACCCAGATCGAATCATCTAATTTCTTTTTAATTATAATTCATTTTACAACATGAATATTAAAAATGATTTCAAACTTAATTATTGTGATTGGATGAAATTATTTTAAAATTTAACTTTTAACCATTTTTTTTATCTGATTTAATAAAAACCAATTTACTTACTTTGTCATAATTCCTAAATAAAACTTTTTCTTAAAAAAAAAAATCAATTCTACCAGAATTTCAAACCTTTCTCAAGAATGTTGTGAAATTATATATCAAGAAATATAGCTTAAGGTGGAAGATTTACCTTTTTGTACTAAGGAATCACTACACTCTCTTTAAACTATTTTACTAGCTAATTAATTTTTTTTCTGAATGTTTTTTTATGATAAGAAAGGGAAATAACATTTTTGTTACATTATTTCAATTTTCTTTTATTAAATTGTTTCTACAAATGTTGTAATAAGAATTTTATGTTTCAATATAGTTTAACAAACATGTATTGTTTAAATAAAATTGTACAAGGAAATCTGGATTAGTTTTTTTCACATAAACCTATGTGATGGGATTGTACACACGTTGTTTGTCCAATAAGAATCTTGACAATAATCGTGTAAAGGAGTTCATTTAATATGTATGTACAGTGAGCTAATAATTTTGAAAATATGACTCTTGTGTGAATACACAATGAAATGACCGCAAGGCTATTCAGACACCCCATCGAAAATGCTTGAGCTGCATCACTTGTGTAATTTTAGGCATTTTTGGTTGGAGGAAGCTAAATGAGTAAGTGGGAGATAGGAACTGTAGAATTGTTTGAACGGCGTTCATCACACAAATTTTGCACACACCTTACATATTTACAAATTAGTCGCAATTGAATGTACAGTGGATTTTGTTAAATTTAACTCTATCATGCGAACACTTAATCGCCAATCCCAGTTCAAAAGGTCTTTAATTCTCGTCATGTTCATCTGTTCAGTTTGATGTTGGACGCCATTCAAAAACATAGGTACTGGACATTGGCTTCTTCCTTGGAAGCCTCCATAGCTAATTTGTTCAGTTTTATACAAAATTTGATGGCACAACGATGATTGATGGATAGCTGTATTTTCATTCAAAGTGAGCACTAAAACACTTTAACATTTAGGCTAGTTCTACACACTCCAACTGCTTTGAGGCAGCTGAAAAGATTCTCTTGACTTACGTCTCCCCTTCCTTCCACCTACCGTTCCTTCCCATTGACAAGAACAATTTCATCTGATATTCGTATTGGACAAACCATGTGTAAGCTAATTAAAACTGCATTCGAATTTCTTCTAATATAAATTTGTTCTTGGTATATTTCTGTGGTGGCTAAAGTAAAACACAATTTTGTTTAACTGATTTTACTATACTGGTATTCAGTTACTGAAATGAGGTTTTTTGAAAATCACGTTATAAAAGGGTTACTGAAAAGTCTGTCATACGAACGTTTTATGTTGGAATGATAAAAATTATAGCAATGTTGATTCGGAACCAAATAGATTGCTTTGGACTTTTACCTCGAAACTTGCCAACAAGGTAATAAAATTAATTCGAGAGTCCTTATGTTTTTTCAAAGTTTTATGTCATGCTGATTGCTGCATTTTGATTGTTTAAGCCTACTTTCGACGTCGGCCCCGCTGCTTCATCAAATTACTTATCTTGTTCGCCGCCTCTCCTCTTCGGTGTAAAGCCATACCCGTGTGGTGACCGGGATTGACAGAATAGTTCCACTGTTGCTCCTGCATGTCGTAGGAGGCTACTAAAATAGGTACCCAGCGTCTGGGAGTATAGCTGGGCACTCTGCCCCTGGGGATTATATCAGGAGACCTCGGGGTCTTACCTTCTTCAGGTAAGTACGGGTATCACATTAATGATCTTTTTCTTTCCTGTGGGATTTACTGTCTTTAGTAAACGGGTTACGTGCTCCCCGGGTTACCCTAGCGATCCTTTTATATTTTCAACCCTCCTTGTCAACCGAATTTGTCTTTTTTCAATTTCTTCGTCTAGACCACAATTAAATCTTGTTTGGCGCAGCATAGTCATATCTGGCTCTTGCGCCAATAAACTTTACTTTCTCGCTTGACCTTTTTTGTCATCCAATCTTTTTCATTGTTTTAACGTCTAGATCACAGATTTACCTTGTGTGGTCACATCTGGCTCTTGCGCCAATAAACAGCACTATCATTCACTCACTCGCTGTCTTTGGTAAACACGGGTGACGCGCCCCTGGATTACCCTAGTGATCCTTCTCTATTTTCGACCCTCCTTGTCAACCAAATTTGTCCTTTTTTTATTTTATTTTCTTCACGTCTAGACCGCAGTTAAATCTTGTTTGGCGCAGCATAGCTATGCCTGGCTTTTGCACCTATACATTCATTCAGTGTTGAGCAAATTGATCATGGCGCTGGGCTGTTCATCTCTTCCAACTCTATTGTAGTGGTTCCGGATGACCAATGTCTTTTTTCTGACGAATCGACTGACCATTCACGCAGGACCAATCCACGTCTACAGATTGGGAGTTGACTCCAACAAGAACCCCTCTCGTGTTTTTGGGCACCATCAGTGGGTTCCCCCTCATTCCCAATTTTTTTACCAGCAACTGTTGCAAAGGATCATATGGAAGCCATTCCGTCTCCTATTTCATCTGAGTCCCCTGCTCCTTCAACGGAGGGCCACGGTAGCCTAGTGATCGTGGCTTCGGTTTCGTGACCGGCGGTTTTCGTTCAGTCGCGGGTTCGATCCTTGGCCACCAAAGACCCGCCGTGTAGCCGGGGCTGATGCAAGTTAAATCTGTCAGGGCCCAAAGTCCTTCCGTTGGCGTGGTGGGGGTGTTAGGAGAGGGGGTGCCAGCTCATGTGTCGTCCTCGTCACTTGACCGTGGTACAAAATTACAAGGTCCGTCACCAATAGCTCGTGTTGCTTCTAGTGCGACGTTAATAAAAACTAAAATAACCGTGTCCTAGACCTCTCTACGATTCCCGCCTCATGGAAACAATCTAAAGTCGTCCTGTTCCCCAAAACCGGGGATCCCTTAGATATCAACTGGAAACCAGTCTCGCTGTTCAACACAGTGGGAAAGGTGTTCTTAGTACTCGCTGCTAGACTCTGTTCCTGTTGCGCAATTAACAAAAGACTGTCTCCTTTCCACAAGGGTTTTCCGGGAAAACAATGGGTGAACAGAGCATAATTTCATGCTCGAACAGACCCTCAGGATATACCTACTTCAGGTAAGTACGGGCTTCACGAACCCGAGGGACCTGTGTGAACTTTTTCTTTCTCATGGGGTTTACCGTCTTTGGTAAATACGGGTGACGCGCCCCCGGGATACCCTAGAGATCCTTCTATTTTCAACCCTCCTTGTCAAATTGGCATTTCTTTTCCTTTTTTCCTCTCAGGGGCTCATCTTCGGCTGAGTACGGGAGGCCACGTACCCACGTATCGAGTGGAAAAATACGTAAAAGAAAGAAAGACAAAAAAAATCTTTGTTTGGTTAAATTTTTATTTGCAGATTTCAAATGAAGTTCTTTTTATTCCTTTTTGGGGTTGATTTTCCGGTTATTTTATCTTGTTACTTTTTGTTCCTGACTTTCTGTATTTACTTTTGTATATATTTAGTTGGGAATTTAAAAATAAAAAGTTAACCTTGATCTAACGTTGAAGTTACAAAATTTTCTTTCTTGACCTGACCCACATTTTTTCCGTGTGCGGCGACCCGTGTAGGGGGAAAGTGAAGTCTGGGGATCCTGTTGCGTTCCCTTTGGCCCATGCTTCTCCGTAGATTGGTGGCAGGAGTGAGCCCGCTCCTGTCAATCGGCTAGTAATTGTTTCTGAGAGGTTCCATACGAACCCTACCGACTTTTCTGTAGGGTTAGTATTGCAGTTAGAGGTGCCTCCCCTTGTTGGACTCCTATGGTGGGTGGAGGCGCACTGGAATGAACGTAAACCTTCCCCTATGGATCCAAAAAACCCTTCGTGCCTTGTTGGAGACCTTAATCCCTCGTCCTCTCCATCCATTGAGTTGCAGCAACGTTTGAAAATTAATTTAAATAAACCTTTATTAAACACTAATAAAAATAGATTTTTTTATAATTAAAAAAACCGACGGATCACTTAAAAACACATCAGCAATTCTTATACACAAAACAATATTAGGAATAGTTGAAGATGTTAAAACTATAAAAAACAAACAAAATACTATAAATATATTAGTTGAAGTGAGTAATTATAAACAGGCGGAAACGATACTAAATTTAAAAATATTTGGCAATAATCCAGTTACAATTTCCCCTCATTACTCCTTAAATTCATCATGTGGCGTAATATCAGAACCGGAACTTCTGCATGACACAGAGATTGACATTTTAGAATCCATAAAAGAACAAAATGCAAGTGCCATCCGACGAATTATAATCCGTCGTGATGGTCAAGTTATAAATACAAAACATTTTAAACTCACCTTTAAGGCCCCCGTCGACACGCCACCACGAATTTCCCCACCTAATGTTAATCCTATGGAGTTACGTACTTAAAGTCTCACATCTAGAATATTTATTTAAACTGCATGGAATAAAGTGCATTTTAAAGAGCATTAAACAATGAAGGTTTCTGTGGAATTACTTTTTTTTCTGATTTTTGCAAGTATTTTTAAATTTTCATTAAAGATCTGAAAACTTGCATCCGGCGCACTAAATTGATCATAAAAATACTTTGAATAATCAGAAAAAAAAAGTAATTCCACAGAAACCTTCATTTTTTTATGCTCTTTCAAATGCATATTTTTTAAAAAAAATTAATTTATTTCCCTGCTTGTAATTTGTTGAGTCAGCAAACTAAGCAGGGAAAGAGGGGAAAGCAATATTAAAAGTCCCGCCTCAATGCGCAAGGATACATGGTAAAGACACGTTGACAAAAGGAGATTTACAACCCTTCGGTGGGAAGTCAGCCGATTCTGGGAATTTCTTAGGATCCCCCCTAGTTCCGTAATATCCGTTGAAAGTTTGTCTAGCTTGCTATACAGATATCTATGTGGTATTTCACAGTGTTTAAAAAGTAAGCTTCATTCACGATTTCTTAAAAATACAAGTAATCCTTCGTTTTTTACGCTATTCTTACTGATTATTTTAAAAAAACAAACTATACAAATTACTTTATTAATTATTAAAATGAACAATAGATATTTTAGATACGCTATTTAGAGAGAGATAAAGAAGAATTTTTTTTTTAAAATTGTTTTATAACTAAAGGAATATTGTTCAAATTTTTATGATAAAATTGAATGCACATCTACATTAATTATGTGCGTAACCATTTATTACTATTTTTTCAAAACTCCATTTGTAGGAATCAGATTAAAATATATCGAGTTTTTATGATTAAATGAAGAATACAGAGAAGATATTTATTGCATTAAATTTTTACTGGTTCTTATATATGTGAACAATTTTACATGGCTAGTACATTTCTCAAGAACGGAAACATTATTTTACTGCTTTGAAACAGCGTATGGAGTACCCGAATGGTTATGCTCGCTATTTTGTGGCTAGTGATGTTTTAATCGCAACGAGAGTTCGAGGCCTATTTTCCTAGAACCGCCACCGTGTTTCAAATTTAAAAAAACAATAAATAGCTCTCATGTCTCTTCCAATTGCGACACTAATAAATATTCAATCCTTACAAATTTTGTTTTAAGATTTCGACCTCGAATTAGCTTTCCCCCCTCTCTTTAGTATAGCAACTAATGCAGAATGAAAATTATTAAATGGATATTATATGAATGAAGCTCTGCCAACAAATATTAGCTACCCAAGGGGCTATTGTGTTCTTTACACTATAAATGTCGTACCCGACCACTTTTCAAAAATTAACTTGTTTTTTCTTTTTTTATGTCTGCTTTCATTAGGAACGAACTTAATTTTCAAACATACGTCGTAATAAATTTCTCTTGAATTTTTTATTGGATTGAAATAAAATATCTGAAATATGTGTCTGATACCTGCTTTCACCACTAATGAACTCAATTTCCAAAAATATATCGTCATAAATTTCCCCCAATTTTTTTCTTGGATTGAAGGGAAACAAATATAAAAAATAAGTATTTTATATACTTATCTATTTATGTATTACCTTGAATCATTTGTAAATTGGAATCAAGGAAGGTCTGAAAATAAATAACCTTATTTAGAATTTTAAGCGGTCAGGCAGCGTTTCTTTTTTCTTCCCTGAGAACTTCAAATTACATATTTTTAGTTTGGCTTAGTGGTCAAATGATTTTAATATTGATTTACAATTATTAGCTAACAAATGAACTATTTTTTTATGTGGACGCACCTTGTTTGGCTAAATCTGCTCTTTGCAAAACTTTGCATACAACTTTTTAATTTTTATTGAATTGTTTTTTCACCTCTCTAAAATAAAAAAAGGACGTTTCATGAAGATAGGTTAACGAGATTGCGCCAAACTATATATACGAAGGAAAAATTGCATTTTTATGATGGTAGAAATGCTTATTGATATTTTATCATCCTCGTCTCTTCCTTTCCAGTAATTGATTTTTTTAGTCTCCGTGCCAAAACATAAATAAATAACTTAGATTCTTTAGAAATAATCCTAGCACGAAACAAGTACTCGTTTTTATTGAGAGACTCTAATGAATTTCGTGTTAATTTCATATATATCTAAAATGTTATTCCCTTCTTATAATTAAAAATAGAGTATCCCTAAGTGTAAATTTCCCCCCCAACTACGTTATTTTACCTAATTAAAAGTCGAAAATAATCGACAAATTTCTATGATAATGAGATTGTGTGGTTAAAGTCTCTTGATTGAGATAAATTTATAGTTTAAGGTTGATTTAATTTTTTTTTTTTTTTGAATATAAATGTAGATTATGATTATATGAAGTATCTTAGAATATAGCTTTCCTATAAAGTTCATAAAATTAGTTACCATATTTTATGTCTTATTTCTTTTCTATTAAATAGTATTAGATTTTTAGAAAAATATGATTTATTAAAGCTTAGATTTTGTTATTTATTTGTTTGCGTAAATGACGTATTAGAGTAACATGAACTTTTCAGCGACAGACTTCAGAAAAATTAACCAAGGTCTGATAAAGGTAACGATATCTGAAATTATACGAACATTGTCCCACTTATGTAGGTTCTTTGCCTTTGATTTGGGAATAAAATATAAATGTTGTATCTTTAAATACAAATATTTCACGTGCATACTATTTATTCTTTTGTTTGTTCATTCTGTGTTTTATAAGCTTCTATCGTGAGCGTTTGATGCATACATGTGATGTTAATGATACTGTAACGTGATTATTTGTATAAATTAAAATTATCATTACCTTAAATTTTTGTAAGCCTTTGTTATAGATCAGAGGTCTTCGACCTGGGTTCCGCGGAACCTAGGGTACCTTAGCACTTTGACAGGGGTGCCGTAAGTGCTTATGAAAAATAAGTATAAATAAATATTTCTTGGATAAAACAAAATCTTAAGTTTCATGAAAATCACGTGCTTCAAATACATTAATCGAGACACGTTAGGTCACATATTAGTCTCAATTCTTTGGCTCAATCGGTATTTCTTAAATTGATATATTGATCGGCACTCAACTGAAACTAAAATTTAGTCAAGTTCATATTATGCATTTTTTGGATTGACTTTAGAGAAGAATATCCTGAAATTGCCAAAAGATTTGAGGAACATATAATGTCATTTGTTTCGACCTATGTATGAGAAAATGTTATCTCTTTGTACGCTGCGACAAAAACAAAATGCAGAAACAGATTGGTTGCTGAACAGGACATTAGGTTGCAGGTTTTAACAATTATTCCAAGTGTTAAAATACTTTGAAATAAAAAAAACAATCACGGACAAGTCATTAAAAATGTTCTTTTTTATGAATTTGTTTTAATTTAAAATATTGTTGTTTTTATTCATTGATAGAATACATTTTAGAAAAAGGAAAAAAAAAAAAAAAAA
>BMAW01095058.1:0-12644 GCA_019974015.1 Nephila pilipes
GAAAAGTTACGGAACATTGTGAATCTGAGCGTGAATAAAATAACGCCCAAAGAAATATTTTAAGAAGGAGATTATTTCCTGATCGAGTTGTTGCCAAAGATTATTACTTTCATCGTTACAAATGTTTCCGATTTCACCCGTTTTCGCTCGCTTCGATAGTCACGTTTCTTTTTGTTCGACTAAAAAAAAAAATTCGAATTCTTTTCCGAAATACGAATCCTTCCGACTTGCTCCAGTGACTTACTGCAGCAGTGTCAGTGTCAGATTTTGAAATTAGACCATCTTTCAGAATACAGGTCACTGAGAGATCAAATGCACCCATGAATAAAGGTCGTGCAGTTTTTTTGATCAGATCACTGTTTGTTGAATGAAAATATTTTTTTTTGGTCAGTTCATTATTTATTATATTAAAATATTATTTTTTGGTCAATGCACTGTTTATTGCATTAAAATATTATTTTTTGGTTAGTATAATGTTTATTGTAATAAAATATGATTTTTGTACACGTACACTGCTTATTGTATTAAAATATGAATTTTTGGTCAGTATATTGCATATTGCATTAAATGCGAATTTTTTTATTCAGTACTCTGTTCGTTGTATTAAAAATGAATTATTTTGGTCAGTACACTGTTTATTGTATTAAATAGTTTTCTGATGAATATATCGTTTATTGTATTAAAATATAAAAAAAATTTGTTCAATATACTGTGTATTGTATTAAAGTGTGAATTGCTTTTGTCAGTGTACTATTGTATTAAATATGATTTTATGGTCAGCACATATTGTTATTGTATTATTACATGAATTTTTTGGTTAGTAAATTGCATTAAAATGTAAATTTTGTTTTTTCAGTACACAATTTATTCTATTAAATATGATTTTTGGTCACTACGATGTTATTATATTCAAATATGAATTTCCTTAGGTGATTTATTGTTTTAAAATTAATAATTTTGTATTTATTAATACACTGTTTATTGTTTTAAAATATAAATATTTTTTCGTCAGCACACTGTTTATTGTATTGAATGCAATCTCGACAAAAAAAGACGATAATAATATTACTTAATTAATAACTTATTTGCTAGTAATAATATAAGATCCCATAACTATAAACTATATTTGGTGGATAACAGTAATCTAGAAATTATTTTTTCTAAGTCTCGAAATTATTTATTATTATTTTTATTTTATTTACTTATTTATTTGACTTTCATGAAAGACATTCATCTTCAAACAAAATTTAGTGGAATCGGGATTCGAACTCATGACTCGACTCTTATCAAACTCAATATTCAAAATTTAGCCTTCATAGCACGATTTTGGGACACAGTTCTCATAATGCAAGCCGGTGTGACAGAACTATTTATCAATCATCCCTCGATCATCATGGATACGTTTCAGAATACTGAAAATTTTTAAAAACTAATATTTTGACCACCAGATGGCATTATATGTCCATAGGATTTGAAATATATATTTTTGATCTTCCACTCAAAATGATATAAAGATGGCTCACATTCATGAGGATTTTGATTGTATAAACATTGAATGACAAGGCATGTTTTCGATTCGCCTGCTTCAGGACGGTTCCTTATATCTTGTGCATATGTATTGTGCTTTAGCAAAAAATAAAAAAATTTCTAATACTTTGATGTATACATTATTAAGTAAGTTTTACCAAATGTAAATCTCTTATAATAAAAAGAATTTAATTGAATTAAATAAAAAAAATACTTAAGTATGTAAGTGAAAAATGTGCATTACATTAATAAAAAAATTGTATATTTCTATTTAAAAAGATGGATGAATATTTTGAAAACACTTATGCTTTTATATTACATCAAAATGTGAAAACAGAGAAATTATAAATAGGTTAGCCTCCTTACATAATATACTTGCATTACAGTTTAATGACAACAAATTTCCACATGTGTTTCAATTCCTAAATTCCATAACAACCAAATTAAATTCAAAACTATGACAAATAGTTATAATACTTACATTACTGAATCTGGTAAAAGTTTGAAAAACATTTTGGAAAAATCAGCTATTAATGAAAAGGGTATAGAAGTAATTAGTTCCATTGGCAGTACCCAAATCCTGTCCATTTATAGTCATGAGTTACAGGATTTTTTTTAAAATTCAGTTGATATAGATTATATGTTTAGAGTTCTTTTCCTGCTGTAAGAAAAATATAACTTAGAAAATACGATGAAACTGAGCAAATTTAGGAACCTTTTGCATTTAGTACTGCAAGAAAATTACATTATTTTCAATAAAAGAATACACAAACAAATAAAGGGCTTGCCTCAAGGAGGACTAGATAGTAGCATTCTGGTTAATCTGTACTTGATTTTTATGAATCGAACTACATGAACAACTCTTCTTATGTTTTATGCAGATACATAGATGACTCAATAATTGTTAATAAATGTAGAGATTATAAGTCGAACAATGATTTTTATCCAAACTATTTGGTTTTATTACAAACAAGTTCAGATACAAGTAAGGCTGAATATCTAGATTTGCAACTACAAATAATAGATTATAACGTTTGTAGTAATTTTTATGATAAAAGAGAAGCATTTAAATTTAATGCAATCAAAAAGCCATACTGGAAGAACAATATTCACATATCCATATTCAGGAACATTATTTGAAACTTTTTGCATCGTATATTGTATGGAGTGTGATTATCCATTAGACGTTTTAAAAAATATATTCCTAGCAATTTGTACGATGGTCCTCATTGAATTGCATTTAAGATTTCTATAATGAGTTCTTGTGGGACTCTTGAGGATGTATTAAAATATGATTTCTGTAAATAAAAATTGACATCTACAAATGTTCTTATATTGTGGCAATTTTCTTACCAAGATCTTTGAGTTATAAATTCATTTAAATGAATTTTTAATATTCCCACCTTGAAATGTGAGAGTTTATTCTGAAGTCTCCTAGATTTGTGACATTTTGGAAATTGTAATCTTATACTTAAGGACTATTAACTTTCAGGACTTTCATGGAATTTTAAAGACCTTTCAATTAAAAAATACATCTACAACGCAACATTAGAATTACAAAGTTAGCCAGTTAATAGTCTAGCTGTGAAGATTGCTTGACCTTTTTAAATGAGATTGCAGACACATATTCAATACATTCAAAATATTTTTAACAATTAAAATTTAGGTTTGTGTTCCTTCGGATTTTACTTCTATTTGTGAATGGATTGATTTTGAGATGCTTATTAAATATTCTCAATTTTGAAACTTTTTCTTACTCAATTTAATTATTATTGATATTCACATCATATCTGGCAAAAGTGCAAAATATTGAAAATCTTGATTTAAAGGGTTCCTTAAACCTTTTGTATAGTAAATCATAATCACTTATATCTGTCACAGGATCTTAAGATTTAGCTTTTACATCTATAATAAATGGAATTGATTCTTATTACAAGCTGGGATTTAGGTATATTTTTATTTGAATTTTTAAATTATTATCTAAAACTTTTTATTGAAAGATGTTCAATTAAAAATTTTTGGTTTTCAATTTTTGTAATTGCGGAATATTCTATTTCATTTTCTTGTTTTTGTCTACTTATTACAGTTTCCATTTTAGAGTCATCCAGTTTTTGCCCAACAAGATGCACTGAAGAAGGGTTGGTACCATAGAAAATATTTAACCCCTAAATTTTGTCCACTCTTTCGGGATCACTCCCATCACACTTTAAGAATCGATCTGAGCAACCATTTCCTTGAAGACATATTAGGGTACGATGACAAATTTACTCCATCGCTTCTGCCGCACACCTGTGAAGACCCGCAATGTAACCGGAGCTGATGCACGTTAAATCTGTAGGGGCCTAAAGTCCTCCCGTTGGCATGGTGTGGTTAGGAGAGGGGGTGCCAGCTCAGGTGTCATCCTTGTCACTTGACAGGGATTCCAAATTACGAGGTCCGTCGCCAATAGTCCTGAATTACTTCTAGTACGATGTTAATATAAACTAAACTAAACTAAAGCCGCACACCTCTACACTTTTTATTTAATAAATTTACGCCACTCGAGAACTGCGAGCGATGGACATTTTAAACACACTTTGACATGTTGGAGGGTTGATGGAGTTCTTAGGTCTTTTTGCTTTTAATCACATATCGATAAGCTGTATGATAAGTTTCTTCGGTCCCTTACTTGTTCAGAAAATTTAAATCAAGAGAGAAATTGTAAAAATTAGGAAATTGAAAATTAAAAACACTAATTTACAAAAATTACTGGAAGAATTGAAAACAACATTCAGGGTCAATAATTGGCTGGAACTAGTTTTATGTCAGGACAGAAATTTATGTAGCTAGCCAATCAGGCAGCAGCTGCTCACACTCGTGAACACAAAAGTTTTCGGTACAGATTTGGAGAAGCTAACTCGAAAGCTACTTTCCCCATTGGTCGAGAACATTGTCACGAGAAGGGAGCAACGTTTCTAGTACTAAACTGAAATTTTGATTAAAATTTTAAATTTGGAATAAAAATAATGGTAGAAATTTGTGGAAAAATTATTTAGAGCAAACCCACATTGTGATATGATTGCAAAGACTGCTTGTAGAAAACAAATTTATTTATTTCAAGAACATTGTACAGTATTATCTGTTAGTAACATATGCTACTAATTCAGACAATTTTGTATAAATTTCTACAGCTTTCGCAATAAACATATCGTTTGTTTCATTCTTCTATTGATTAATGTTTTCGAGATTTTTAATTTCAAAATTAGAGGATCCTTCGTTGGACAACATGTAACTTAAACGACAAAAAATGCATTATTTTTGTATTAATAGCCTATATTATTCTATTGAATTGGAGATATAAAATACGAATACGAGGTATAAATCTGGTGTTATTACAATCTGTGTAAAAACGCCGTATTACAGAAAAATACTACAGCAATTAAACGTGATAACATATTATAACAAAATATATGAATAAATTACAGCGATAAAAAAAAAACAATTTTTTAAACATGAGTTTTCTTTCAAACTTCACACTTTTAGTAACATAAATTTTATAGCCTAAATTTTAAGTAAAATTTCTGGCGTTAAACATTCATTCGCCTGTCAGTAACATTCATTTTCAGAATATTCGCCTGTCTTGAAAATCGGGAGCAATGTTACAAACATGAGTTGATATTTCCCTGAATCGCTTCTCTCACGTTTACCTCGGCGACGGGTTAGGCGACTATTTGGCTACTTAGCGTGAAACTTAGTGTGAAATTTAATTCTTTAAATAATTAGTTTTAATCAATTAATTTTATTAATTACGATTAAATTATTGTATTGTCATCCGAAACAATTGTGTATAGAAACTTTCAGCCCTATTGAGCGCTTTAAAAGGTGACGAAAAAAAAGCTTTTAAAGTCTTGATCCAGGCCTAGAATGTGAGTAGAAGAAAACTCATTAAAACATAAAGCATATATATAGCACACATACTCTACAGAAAATTAATCAATAACATTTTTGTCTTTCCATAATTTCGTGCTCTTAAGCTTAAAATCGAAAATGCTGAAAGATAATAATGAATGGTGATGAGTCAAACTTTGTTAATAGTGATGAAGGTGAAGAAAAAGCGGCAAAGAGCATGAAATTTTAATATCGAATGAAATATTAGATGAATGTAATTGAAGTGAGAATGATAAGACTTCGATAATTGATTCAAAAGAAATATCTGACTAAGAAGCACGGACGAAAATTCAAACAAGTAGGCGAAAATTTAAGAAGAAAAGTAAATGTATTTAAGAAACTATAATTAATGATTCATTATTTGTATTGGTAAAAGAGTCTATTAGATTATTTATTGTATTTTACTTCCTACAATTTCAATTGCCTTGAGGATATCACTAAGGATAGTAAGGATTTTGCAGCGTATCTATGGAAACCGCAGAAATAGGATTATTTATTTTGAGATGATGAATTTTTAATGGAAGTATATGAACATGTAATTTTATAAAGAAACAGGTAATATTTTAAATATTTGTATAAATGACATGAAACCATACTTAGGTGCAACTCTGCTGACATCTCGTTTAGATTATTCAAGAGTTTGCATTTATTGGCAGAAAACTACACATGTTCCTGATAGAGCTAGTACGAGAACTACATTTTTCATAATTTGAAACAAATATTTTAAAATTTGAAACCATTTGAGATTTTTTGATGATGCTTAAGTTATTGATGAACATAACGTGTGTGTAATAACATTTCCGAAAATTGTAACATTTTTTTTATAAATTATAAAATGTTTTTCATTTTTAAGCTCTTAATTAAAGCTACATCTTGTATGTGTGTTAATTAAAAAAGTATTTTTTTTGGTTATTGGTAAAAAATGGGTTTTTGCAAGACGAAGACTCAATATTCATTAATATGGACATATAATTTTTTTTTTATTTTCTTGAATAATGTTTTTTAGTTTTAGTTTAATTTTTATAACGTCGCACTAGAAGCAACACGAGGGCTATTGGCAACGAACCTCGCTATTAATTATACCCTCTTTCAAGTGACGTTCGGTCTCTAATTCTAAATTCTAACCTCGGTCAAGTGACGAGGATGACACCTGAGCTGGCACCCCCTCTCCTAACTTCCACACCACGTCGACGATAGAACTTTGGGCCCGAACAGATTTAACGGGGATCAGCCCTGGCTGCATGGCGGGTCTTTAGTGGCCAAGGTTCGAACTAGCGACTCATCGAAAACCACCGGCCACGACCTTGAAAAATGACAATATATGGTATTTTGTTATCCTTATAAGAAGATTAATCTCAAATTTAATAAAAATCAGTTGAAAAATATGAGCATGGATAACAAGAGGATACCAAAGAGGGTATAATGGTAATAGGTGATGGGGGGGAGCCAAGGATTTACGGTCGTGGTCTTGCGGCCGGGGGGTGGCTGGTCTTGCGACCCGAGGGCTCCAACCCTGATGCTATGAAAGACTCTCCAAGTAATGGGGCTGATACAAGTAAGATCTGTCAAGGTGTCAAGTCCTCCCGTTGACAGGGTTTGGAAGCTTGGAGAGGAAGGTGTCAACTCAGGTGCCGTTCTAGTCTCTTGACCAAAGCTCAAAATTACGAGTTCCGTTTCCAATAGCCCTCGTGTTACTTCTCAGTGAGACGTCAATAAACAATCACATAACATAATGGCATCAAAGTTTTTAACTAAGGGTAATCATCATTATTTAATTGTCAATTTGTCCTGAATAGGTGTTTTGAAAAACAATTTATTGTTTACCAGCATTTTTCTCTCTCGTTTAACACCTATTAAAATAGCTAATAAATTTATGCCACACAAGAATTGGTGAACATGTATGTGTGTGTGGGTATCGTTAGAAAATAACTATTAAATCATATAATTACGTTATAAACGAAGCTATCTTGAAATTGTTTGAAAGAAGAATTGGTATTGTTTACCTAAATGATGGTTGCTTTTATTCATCTTACACATTTATTTTACGTGAAATTAAAGGAAAGAGTACACCCAAAGTAGTTCATAAATAATTTTATTTTCGAAATACAAATTCACAAATAACGTACAGGAACAATTCTTCAAATATTTAGCAAAAATGTGGATTCATAACATAACCAGATAACATTATCTATGTAATTAAAGTTTACCAATGATAATAAATTTGCGACATGATATTTTTAAGTAAAAAGGGTTATTTAAAATTTCTTTGACTAAACATTTAAAAAGACTCTTGCTTTGTTTCAGTTCATTTAATTGTCTCTAAACATCAACAAACCAAATAAAAAATATTTTTATTCATTGATTAATAATTTTCTGATATCGAAAAATACTGTTTTTTATATAAATTTTAAAAATAAATAAGAAACTGATAGTTTGAAACTATATGATATAGCTTTAAGCTAAGCAATTAAAATTATATCATATTATGGATATTAATTTTCTATTCACTATTTGTAAGCTAAAATTATCCTATACATTTAATAGCTATTTAAAAGGTCTTTTTAACAGATTGAATACTCCTTAAATTTAAGGAGTTTTCAATCAATTAAAATGATATGCTAAGGTTATTTTAGCTGGTATATAATTACCGTTCATTCAACGCATATAATTACGGTATAATCATTTCTTTGTAAACGTCTACAATAAATATCATGTTTCAAATTTTTTTGTCATTTTGTGTCATTTAATAGCATAAAATAGTAAATAATCATTGAAATCATTGGCACCTGCACAATCATTGGCACTTTAAAAATTAATTATTTGCAGCAAGCTTAATATAATGAAAGCATATCCTTATACCTAAATGTAAATATTTGTCTTGATAATTAAAGTGTTTATTTAATGTCATAGAAATGTATTACATATCCGCGTCATATCAATTAACATTTTCAAGCAGGTAAATCAGATGTTCGTTGTGTTTTGTTTAACTAATCAAACGTAAAAATTTACTTCTAAATTAATATACTCTTATATACTCTAAGCGGAAAAAAAAACAATACGGGAAATATATAAATTTTTTACTATAAATGATTTCACAATAATCTTGGCCAATAATGAACACTAATTGTTTCTGAATATAAATATTTTTTTAATATTAATAATTACTAAAGCTTAAATATGTACCTGCATAGTAAATGATATTGAAAATGACATTTAAGATATCAAAAAAGAATTTTTTTTTGTAAGCTGGTTCATGAAAATGGTTCCTCCGAATATTTTCTTTTCTTACACTTTCAGTAAGGTAGACGAACTCTAATAATTTAATAAATTAACGGCTGTTAATTATCTAAATTAATACGCATAGTTCGTAATTTAGAGTAAAATCACTTATCTTTCAACAGATGCATCCGATATGAAATGTATTAATTAATTAAAAATCTAAGCTCTGTTAGTATAAAAAGAAATTACATTGTATAAATTTAATCAGGAATTTAACTTCATTTTAAATATTGAAATTTATGATGTATCAATTTTAAATGAAGAAGTTAATCAAGTACGCTCAATAATTCAGTTATTGGCATGTGATTTTATACTTTAAAATATTAACGCTCATACATTATTGAAAAACTTCTGTATCATTTATAAGCAAATTTTAAAACACCAGATAAATATATAGGTATTAAAGTTATTTAATAATAATTTAATGTACCGTATTGTACGTAAATGTACCGTATTTTATATATAGTTGTAGTTCCTATACAGGAGAAAGCTTAAGTAAAACATTTTTATGGGTTTGTGGATGAAATATAGTTTAAAAATGTCATAATTATCTGTTCGGTTTTGTTCATTTAAGTGTAATGTGGGTGAAAAGAAGAAATGGGAACAACCCTTTTCTTGCGAAACTCGAACAACGATGAAAAATATGATATATATGAAAAAAGCGACTGAAAGGTTTGAATATGAAACATTAAAATTAATGTTGATGAAAGAAACGATTGCAATTGTTTCATCGGAATCGTTACGTATTCTTCTGATTTTCAAAGTCATTTCCATCCTTCAAACGGACTCCAAGAGTAAATGTATGTATAAAATCCTTTTTCTTCTTTCCTGAAAGTTTAAAGAACGAAAATAAAATATTTTTAATAAGTATATTAAAGTCCCTCAATAATTTAAGTCGAATATCTATTAATTATCTACAATTAGTATAATTTCTGCATTTAACTTTCAGGTTTATGTGTAACAAATGAAAATATTTGCATTTACAGATATTCTGTAATTCCACATTCGATGGTATGGGACATTTTATAACCCAACATCATCTGAATATTTCGCGTGTTAGTGGAGATTCGGTTTTAATACCAACAGAGAATACATCTCTACGCAGCTCCTAAATTTCAGTTAAAAATATTTGAAGAAATCCAAATCACTGAAGCAATATGGTATCAGATACTTTTTAAACAGTAATGGTCATGCTTGCCATCTATCAGCTTGTCCAAACTTGCTTTAACAATCATTGTATTGTAATAATTAGCCATCGTTTCAGTTATCGACAAAATGATCCCACGAGAACTTTTAAAGATTTCGTAGTAAAAGTTTATGCGTATATGTTTGACGTCTGCTTTCACCAACAATAAACTTAATTTTTAAAAATATGTCATAATAAATTTCTTTTAAAGGTGTATTGGATTGAAGTAAAACATATATATATATATATATATATATATATATATATATATATATATATAAATTAACTCATTTTACGGTCGCAAAAATTACACTTTTTAAGCCATATTCATTTTAACAGTTTATCCTTTGCTTTACTTTTAAATATGAAACTAACATTTTTACCGAATTCAATATTTAGCGTTTGCTTTGATTCTTATACTTAATTGAATGTTTTAATAGTTAATTTAAACAAAGTTAGCAACTTTGTTGGATGAATCTGTTCTTAGCAAAACTTTGCATGGAACAATTCATTAATAATATTTTATTTTATTTATTCATTTTTGTTCTTCACTTCTTACCAATAGGAGAATATTCGGTTCATTTAATGCTGTATGTTAGCATTTGAAGCTGTTGTTACTAAAATTATGAAATAGTTTGTCGAATGTTTGTTTTCTTTACAACAGCTCAAAATATGCATACACACATTGAATAAGTGTTTTAATTCCGTACATTTTTTTTTAAATCCAGAAAATTTATCTTTTCAAATTTATCTAATTATAAAACTATAATGACATCCGATAATCCGACCAAATTTCTAATCTGGCTAGACCATGGTTTCAAATGCACCGGATTAACGATTGTTTACTGCATTCCAATAATTTCACAGTCAAACAATATTAATCAAAACAAAGTAAGACTTTTCTTTTGTAAAATATCTGATTGAATGTTTCTTAACGCTGTATGTACAAGCAACACGGCTATCGATGACGAACCTCGTATTTGTGAACCTCGGTCAAGTGATGACGACAACACTTGAGTTGGCACTTCCTTCTCTGAACACCAACGGGAGAACGTGAAGACTCGATATATTTAACGTTCATCGCACCTGCTACACGGCGTGTCTTTAGTGACATCCGGGCTCGAAATGGTGACTCAACGGAAACAGAATAAGTCATGATTTCGCGGCAGTGATCACAAGAACATTGTGTTCTCTTTTCTGAGCTAGCCATGAAAAATAATTTTTTTAAAAATATTCAACAAGTTTAACAGGAAAATAAGCAACTAGGAGAATCTAATTTGACGAGGAGATAAAGCAAGAGGAAAAAGGAAACTCACGAAAAGGAACATGAAAATAAAGCAACCACAAACTGAGGAAAAATCATTCAAGTATCACTAGATTTAGATTGAATAAGAAATATGTAATTGCTCTCGATTACATACAAGATTTCATTCTGCCATTAGCAAAAAAATACGTCCGAAAATAATACTGTGTTAATCATTATTCTTATACAATTATGGATATCAATATCACCAACCATCGTAAGTTTCCTAAGAGATGATTCGTGACAATTATTTCATGCTTTGAATTTTACCTTTCCTATTTGATTTGTTTCGAAAATATATCACTTTCTTCCAGCTGTCTATCATTCTCATTTCTTTACTTTCCTGCATCCTATTTTATGTATAAAATAGAGCAGTCTCTTTGCCAAATGGCATTTAATCGCATAGTAAACTTCAAAGGAGATTACGTAGTATTAATAATTATAACTAATTGGAAATGTAAAAAGTTCTTGGCGAAAGAGGTTTCATTAGTTACATATAAAATGCTATAAAAAAAGGTGTATAATTTATATCATTAGTTCAAAGTAAGACGTGTTATTTTGCTTAAAATATTTTTTAATTATACATATTAAATCATTTAATTATATATTTTTTAATTATATATATTAAATCATTTAATTA
Organism: Nephila pilipes; assembly: GCA_019974015.1. Lineage (NCBI taxonomy): Eukaryota > Metazoa > Arthropoda > Arachnida > Araneae > Nephilidae > Nephila > Nephila pilipes. The sequence goes on from BMAW01095058.1 coordinate 11,863, forward strand.
TATATTTTTTTAATTATATATATTGATTATATATATTTATATATGTATATGTGTGTGTGCGTGAAAGAAATCGTAATTATTACATTATTGCTCCTACCTTATTAGCTTCGGAACTTAAAATTCAAAAAGGTTACTTATCTGTTTTTAAATAGTTTGAAATGAATAGCAGAAAAGAAAATGAAAAAATAAGTTATTGGAATTCGTTAAGCTTAACAGATATTTTTTAAAATGAGTAGAACATCCTGTTTATCAGATTGTATCTTGTTTCTAATGAATTCTTCTAAATATGAAGTATTCGATCTAATGAAATCTCTTTTGTACCTTTAAATTAGCAACCGTAATTTTGAATAACAGTTAAAAATTTGGGTGCATATCTAACTTTTTTTAATATTAAACTAATAGTGCTTCGTTTTTAACATGGTTGTGAAAAATTGCAACTTTTAATAACGCACTTTACTTTATAAATTACAATTCCATATACTGTTTTGTCAATATATATATATATATATATATATATATATATAATCTTTCATTGCCTTTTTAATTTTCTTATTTCAGATTACATTTTCCATGCAATACAGCACTCTTACAGATTAAAAATAATTCAAATATAATCTGAAAGAGAATACAGTACCTGACAAGCAAATCTTTTAGAATTAGAGATTTATAAGAAAAAAAAAGTTGTTTTTTTTTTTCACTCCTTATTTGAATACTCATGCAATATGCAAATCAGAAAGAAAAAATTCATTTTGACGTAATTACTTTAAATATTTATTTCTTAA